>JAUYWI010068309.1:0-26207 GCA_034780595.1 Parotoplana pacifica
CTTGTTGGGCCTCATCAGCCAGGCATAATCACAGCCTGAGCAATATAAAAAGTTCGTATATTTCATATCAAAGCATAAAAGAGAGGAACATTTGCAATCGTTGCATAAGAAGAGGGAAAATATGTAGAAGATGTTCAGAAGAAATATGTTGGAAAGCCTGTTTTCTTATTAAAGGGCACTCACGCTGTCAAAACAGGCAATTAAAAAACACAAAAAACCAGAAACACTTCATATTACTCGCAAGTGATGGCCCACGACAGCTGTTTCGGCCTTGTTGGGCCTCCAATGAAAAACATCGGTGAAAAATGTAGCTTCGACTAAGTTGAGAATGTTACAAAGTTTCAAATTAATTTTGATTAACCAAATAATCTGAAACGTTCAGAATAATAAGTTTATGATTTTTTTAACTGAATCGAAGCTACTGGTTGTCAGCATTAGGAAAATAGACCATTTGTGGCACGCGAGACTTGTCATTCTGTGCATTTCTTGAGGTGTACTACACAACAAAGCTATCAAGCTTTAGGGAACAGAGGGATGAAACATTTGTATAAATTATGTTTGTAACTGTTAAGGCATGCTATTTTGTTATGAGCTTAACTCTGATTAATGAGTGTATTTTTATGTTATCATGAGCTTAATTAATTAATTAATTATTGTTTTCGCTTACTGTAAAACATACATAATGCGATGTGCTGTTCTTTTATATTGACGCATGTTTCTTAATTGTTTAATCATTTTGTTTTGTTATTTAATAAGTTTGCTTCAAAAAATTAGTTTAATTGAAAGGGATTCACCCCAAAAAATATTGTCTTTTGGATTCCGTAGTTGTTGAATATTATAAAAGATGATATCAGCAGCAATATTCTTTCAAAGATACAGTAACCTGTTTTCTTGGTTTATATCTAAGTGACCGATTTCCCTAATTATGATCGATATACATATAGGCGAAAGAGGTAGTTAAGATGGCTGCTAACTCTAAAAATCAACCAAACTAATAATTCCAGACATTATTTGTTAGAAATATAACTATTAATCAAAATTTGTGCTTTGGATAACTGATATTCTAAAATATTTAGAGCTAAAAATGTTAAAATTATATAATGATTATGAATATTAGGCAATGATAGATTTCTAACATCCTCTCTTACGATAAATTAGCTGGTTGCCATGCAAAATTTGAATCCCTAGGAACACGAAAATGAAGAACTCATTAAATAAAGTTACTAATCTAAATTGAAAAACAAATTAAGTTTAATAATTTTGCAGTGAAATGTTTGCCAACACAATTATTTCCTATCCACACAATGGAACAACGCTGCTTTATTATTTGCATGCTTGCCTTGTTTCCTCCATTACTGTAGAAGTACTTGTCGAGGGATTCGTTGCTTGCATGGAATGAAACCTTTGCATGGAACGCGGCAGTTAGACGAGTGCTTGCCAAGTTAGACCGGGAACAGTCGTCAACTGTGCAACTACTGGCGGAAATTTTAGAGGCTAGTGTTCGATACCATATGGCCCGTTGGCAAAGGTTGCATTACTTTAGACTGGCGATATTTATCAAGGTTTGTTACTGGTTATCAATCTGCTTATTGAATATGTTTCAACAGAGTTGGGAGTCCAACAAATCATATCTCAAGAAAGACTCACCTATTTAGGTTAGGACTAAGGTCAAATGATTGGAAGTAGACATCAGGCTGTAGTATCACCGAGGGTACCTGTGCATCCACTCAATGCTGGGGTCACTCAATGTTGAAAAACTGTCAGTGATAAAATTTGATTCGGTTTACTTTAAATTACACTACCAATGCCTGGTTAAAATATCAAAAATATTTTTTAAATGTTGGAAATTTTTTGTTGGTTTTGATGAATCTTACAATAAATAGCAATAAAATTAAAACGATCAAAATTCTAATTTTGATTAACCAAATAATTTGAAACTTTATAATATTTTTGAGCATTTGATCTAAATTTAAAGTAGGTAACCTTTCTTTCTCAAAATTTTTAAATACTGAAAAAATACAGGATGCCCCAAAAATAGTCGGCCCAACCATAAACCATCTGCTTCTGCTTGTATAATTTTAAATTTGTTATGAATGTTTTTGATATTAAATGAGAAATGTGACATACCTTGTTCCCCACACATTATAAGTGTTTATTGAAGTTTTCAAAATGGCCACCATTTGCTCTGGTGCACTCGTCACAACGGGAGATGATACTACGGACAACCGTTCTACACAATTCAGGAGATATTGCGTTCCATTCCTCAACTATTAATGTTCCGTGGTTGAACAACTTGTTGTTTATGACACCCAGTAGGAAGAATTCCAATAGACTCAAGTCAGGGGAGACGCGGGCCACTCGATTGGTCCTCTTTGAACCATCCAACGTTAAACTAAAAAATAATAATTTCAGTCATATATGTAAATGAAGTTTCATTGGACGTTCCAATAGCCAATCAAAGGCGTATATTTATTATTCGAAGAAATAAATATCGATGAGTATTTGATTAATCAATAAACAGACCGAGATGCTCACACTCTATGCAAACAACTGTGCAGTTTATTTACGACCGGAACCGATTACTTTTGGGCCACCCTGTAGATAGAGTCACCCCTGGCCCTGAAGGCACAGGGGACACGGAAAAAGTCAATTTCCTGTTACCCCAAACTGAAATGTCGGTCTGTCTTGAAGCACTCTTCATTAGTGCCTGTAGGAAATTATGTCACCAATAAAAATACAGCTACTGAAAAAGTACATAGAAATAAATAATCTCAGTTTGACCACCTCTTTTCAATTAAGTGAGGATTAAAAATGTTTTCCTAATTTCAGGACTGGTGCTCGAGCCACAAACTTCTCATCTTTGTACTGCTGATCAACCTGCTTCTCTGTGCATGCTTCTACACATTGCTGACGTCTCCTCCAGCACTTGCAAACACCAAACTGAGCAAATCGAATAAAAAATTGTAGCACGCTAATGTTTAGCTAAACTGTATAGAAATTTGGTGCAATACAATGGTTATAGGAAATGTTTGAAAACAACGCGCGCGGTATAATTTGTTCCGAATTGCTTACTTTTTAATGACATTTCCTCAATAACAACGCGACGTCGCAAACGGCAAAATTATGCGACATATTAGGACGACCTGAATTGTGATGGACATATGTATTGAGACAAATTTTGGGAGACCGCTGTGATGTCAATATTGGGACAATACTTACCCGGGACGTCGCAATGTTATTAGGATTTCACTAAAGATATTTGTGGGGACACGATGGCTGCATTTTAACGGTTTTACGTGGCTACCACTGCTCAAACAAAATGGCTACGGTTTATTCGGTCAAAACGAGTAAAAACAATTTAAATATTTATACTACAATAAAGAAAGTTATCACTGCTAAATGCCCCTAACTAAATGTCTTTGGATTACACACCAGAAATAGTTAATTAAAAACCCTAAATATTATCCTTGTATCACACTCTCAGTGTCCAAATTGTCGATAGAAGAAGGCAAATTGGTGCAAAGTGATATAACAAGTTAATCTTCATTCAGATCTAAAGATTAACACACACCAAGAGTTGATCCACATTGTCCGCTTACTACACCAAGAGAATTTTTGAATCTTTGGTAAATACATAGTATCATTAATTTAATATAGATACTATGTATTTACATGGTTCAATTTTGAGATATCCACCCATTTTTGTACCCTATTAAAAATCATTGAAATAAAATGAAAAAAGCAGTTGCATAATAAGAAAAATGTTCACATTAGCAGTTCTTGGTTGAAATAATTTGTAAATATCAATAAAGTACACAGTTTTCATAAAAATCCAAGGCTGCTGCTCAGTCAGAAGGTTCTTTAGTGATACCATAATGGGAGTATCGTGAAATTAAATTCACATATTCAGATTAACAATAACTACAATTTAGTACTGGTATGAATCACATTTTGTACATAGCTACATCATGCCTTAATTTAAGTATTACATTTCTGGTTCTGCTTCGTGGATATTCATTTTAGAAATGTCTAGCAATTCTTCCCAAGTGTACATGCAAATCTCACCTACAAAATTTAATAGTTTCGTTGTTTTTTTATTTCGCATAAATATTGCTATAAAAACCGATATATTACTGAAGTATTATAATTATATTAACCCTAAAATAACAATTTTAAGAATGCAATTATTTAAAAGTGCCTGTAACAATTGTTATTTTCTTTCGTTTTTGAACTTTACTTTTCAATAATAGGTATATCTTTCCTTTTAAATAATTTCTTTTATGATAAGAACGCTTTGCGTTCTAAATAATGTGGAAGTTTTAATGCTGGTGCGGACGTGAGCTGTATTTTTGATTTTTATCGTCGAACAATTTTGCTTGTCTGATGAAATATGCTGCAATTTCTAAGGACACATAAAAATTACGGTCTCCAGTATTGAAAGTGACACCCATTACTGATTTCCCTATTATAAGACTTTCTGTGAAATGAATTTAATTGTGTTTTAATGAATAAATGACACAATACGTTTATTATAGTTCTTTGTTTTTCTTTTACTTATAAAAAGCATTTTAACAGACTAAAAATGTGAAGGGAATGCTATTGTTCAAAATTATAGGTAAATTTCGGATATCTTTGCATACAGCGATTTGGTGTTTATTCTTACTTGCAATGATGTCCAGTTGACTAAGGCAGCTTCGAGATGAAAACAGGAGCCGGATGAGAACGAGAAAGTCAGGAATAGAAAAGATTGAAAACAATCATTGTACCAACGTAATTTTATTGATGGTTCTGTAAAAGGAGGTCTTTGCAGTATTTGCAACTCATTCAAGGCGGAAATGATTTCCATAAAATATCAACAACAAACTGAACAAGTTAAGATCTGAACGGATATGCATGCTTATGATATGAATAAAGCCATAAAAAGCAAGAAACTTCTATCGAAGCCAGACTTGCAAACACCATAGAGATAACTTAAATGATATCGCTGTCCATTAGATGCTTTTCTGGGCAAGGTGGGAACAGAAAAATGGGACCAACATGACCTGGTAGCACAAAGTCGCATCAAATTAAACCAGAAAAGATCGGAGATGATAAATTCAGAGTTATTATCTACAGGTAGCAAATCAATGGGACTAAACTGACTAGTAGAAGTCAGAAGACCTTGACTGAAGCAGGATTGGTCATTGCAGTAGAACGACCTACAAACAACGCAGAATTCGGGAGAGTGAGAATGCAAAATATATCGACGGGATGGAAGAGAGGAAATAGACCACTGGTTCGTCTGCCCCAAGTGGGAGAATACTTGGAGGTAAAACTGACTTCCTGAGCAGGATTGATCGGACCAGACTGGTTCTTCACTTCAAATTGGTCATCAGAATTGGAGTAACAACATCAGCTTCGAAATTTTACTCAGTTTAAAAAAAGGAATATCGACTACAAATCGCCGGTACAAGTAAACATAATGATTTCATCAAATCATAGATGTTGTCAAGTTTCAGACACTGAATTTGGTCACATTTAAAATTTTAAAATGTTGTACCCCTCCAAAACAAAAAAGGAATAAATAAAAACTGGTGCAGATAAACAGCCCCAAACAAGCCCATTAAAAGAAACACGAGTGCTAAGTATCAAGAAATGTTAAACAACACACCAATAAATCGGTTCCTAAATATAAAATTATCGCCTGCAAACAGTTTTGGACAACCTACGCATACAATTTTGCATAATTCTAAGAAAACGAGCAATATTTATTAGAAAAATGTGGACATGGAACTGCAAAAAACACCTTTCGATGACTCTAATACAGAATTTGTGTTGCAGCTAGCATTTGATTGACTGAGAATTAAGAACATTGGTGTGTGTGATAAGCAAAGCTCGATTTTTTAAAAAGATGTTCCCTATGAAGCCGCAGTCAGGTATAATGTCACAGCCTTAACACAACATCCAATTTTCTGTTCCAATGGTCAGCCAGCGGCTTCTGATGAAATGGCGACGCCCAAACTGGAAACCGAAAATTTGGACATTGGCGCAGAAACCTCTAAAATCTGATGTCAAGACATCTAAAACCATGGTGCAGGAACATCAAAAATGGTGTAGAAACATCTAAAATGGTGCAGAAACATCTAAAATGGTGCAGAAACATCTAAAATGGTGCAGAGACATAGAGACATATAAAGAATGGTGCAGAGACATATAAAGAATGGTGCAGAGACATATAAAGAATGGTGCAGAGACATATAAAGAATGGTGCCGAGACATATAAAGAATGGTGCCGAGACATATAAAGAATGGTGCAGAGACATATAAAGAATGGTGCAGAGACATATAACGAATGGTGCAGAGACATATAAAGAATGGTGCAGAGACATATAAAACATTTCTTATGAATGATTAGTAGTAAATCGATTTTTTAAAATGTTCAATAATTCTGATTTTTATCGTTTCAAAATGTTCACCAAGTGCAGCAGCTGATTCATTGACTGAATGTTTTTGTTGCTTGATAGCATATGGTCAATGCTTGATATTATGGCAGCGCATTGCAGTCTCAAAACTTTTGTCAAGGTCAGACAAATTGCCCGTCTTGATTGGTTGTCTGATCCCCATTTTATCACAAAGTTGGACACAAAAATGGTGTGCATACATAATTGGGGAACAGATGATTCTCTTATTGCATGTTCACTTCAATACGAGTAGGTAAGCATAAGTTCTACCCATAAATTTGATGAAAATTGAAAAAAAATTTACTTAGAAACATTGCTTGCTTCCCATTATGATTGACAAGACTATTTTCAAATCTGTGGTAAGCCGATTTTGCCCCGAGAACTGGTAGCAGTCGTTTTCTTCTTGACATGTGGTGCGGAAATAGGATCTGAATCTCCCACTAATAAGACACCGTGGGTACAATAAAATGTATTTCCTTAGCCTACATGTTGTGGGTACATTGGGAGATGGGGGCTATGTGGTGGACTAACCGACTATTAACATGTTTGGCAAACCACCACAACCTCCACTATGGGTGAGTGAGCGAGTGAGTGAGAGTTCTAGGAACCAAAATAGACAAATCCACAGATATCGATTCAATGTCTATTGTCTACATGCATACAATGTAGGTATATGTCAACAGGAATTACAGTGCCATACTAATATTAGCAATCTGTTAAAATATTTTATTAACAACATTCGATTTAATATTTATCGTATTATATTTGTATCGACCACTTCATATCGACAGCTTGGCATTTTTTTACAAGATAGATTTGACTGTTTTCTCAGATGTCTGCGGCATTGTAGGACATTGCATCTGGTGAAACTACCTTTCAATTCACAAATTGACTTGCCTAATTGTTCTTCTACCTAATCAAAATGTTTCAATAAGCGATCGGTGTGTGAACTATGGGAAATGGTAAGTCTAATATTGGAGATGACATCACCCAAAGAATCCCCGTTGCGAAATGAAATGATAAACTCCTATTTAAAATGGCACGCTAATAAGTTTATATTTGAAATGAATGGATGCTAAAAAGTTTTTATTTAAAATGGAATACTCAATAAAAGTTAAAGTCGTTATAAAATTTCTAAATGACACTCAACACACATTTTAAATTTCAAAAAATCACCTGCTAAAAAACGCTAAAAAGGTTAAATTTAATTAATTTGTTTAAACAATTACAACATTTAAATCGTATAGATTTTTAATTTATCTTAAATCAGAATCATTAAAGCGAATAAAAAATATAAGGAGATTTTATGATGTGTTGGCGAGTACATTGCAGAATAACTGCTCTCATTTAACTATTAAATTATTCTTTTAAAAGAAAGCTTCCAAATTATTTACCCAGTAAAAGAATAGAATAAGTAGGCGTTCCTTTCAAATGTACTAAATGTAGGTCACTTGTCTAGTACTATTGGAATAAATACATTTATGAAACATACTGTAGGCACGAAGGTGGGGGGGCAATTTATAAAATATAGAAACAAAATAGTTAAATAAATTATTTATGTCAATAATGATTCTCCCGTTCAGAGAGGAGTAAACAAAACATTAAAATTGTCAATAAGATTCTCCGATTGGGGATGAGTATACAAAAAATAAAGAATTATAATTAAGAATTTTTCGTTTTTTTTTCAAATGGCATTAAACTATTTAAAATTGTCTCGCAAAAAAAGAGCACATATTGTTCAATAAAATTATTAAAACGTAGGTATATTGTAATATAAATTCCACTCATACTTCTTAAAATATCAAAACATTTTAAAGATGTTAAAAATGTCACTGTTTTTTCCAGGATATTTAAAATTAATTAGAATACAGTTACAGGCAACTTCAAAATGCCAAAGCTATTATGATAACAAACATCGTTGTGCATCATTGGATATATAACATTTTTCTTGGGTTAGAACCATTTCTTAGATCGTTAATTTCCCAATCTATTCAGCTTAAGTTCAGAAGAATGGTTCTTAGTTGATTCAGCTTTGGTATAAAACAAATTAAAAAATGAAAACAAATTATAATTTAGTTATCCACAAATACAATAGAGATTTTAATAAATAGAAAATGCTACATTATTACATGAAACTACTCTACGATGCTTAAATATAGGCCAATAATGTTACAAAATGAAATAATAGAGATAAGTTTTAATAGCTAAAACATAAAATTAAAGCAAATCACATGATATATTGAATCAGAGTAGTATGTATCTAGCAGTTGCCCATACAAACAAATCTGCAGTCTTATTGAATTATTGATACATATTTGTGGATTTCTATGGATAAAACTCAATATTTTCCTTATGTCACTTTATATAAAACAGTCTCTCCAAGGTACTGTTTTTCTTGATTCGGCAAAACCCTATGGACAAACACGACTTACTACATTATTGCTTTGATTAATTTACGATAGGTAGTCAAATGCAAAATAAAAATGGTCGATATAAGATCACCAACATGGGCTTAATTGTGTGGCAAATTTACATAAAACTGCCGACCATCCACAGCGGATTGCTTTGGAGTTGATCCACGACATAACAACTTGAGGTCGTCAAATTTGTATTTAGTTGAGTCATGCAGTAGCGAATTGAATGGGGGTTAGGATGGGGGCGGTAAACACCTTTTGAAAAACTGAATGGAATTCGTCTCCATAACTTGCTCAAATGAGAAATAATTTCGAATACTCGTACATACAGCTCTATCTGTCTACACAGCCTCTATTTTCTATTCTTTCTCTAAATGTAGGATTTTGAATATTTTTAAAATTCTTGTATCATTCTTGTTCCAATATCTGAATTATCTCTATAAATTATGCCACGCTTGGTCAATTCCATAAATTGGTGTTCACCTGGTTTTGGATGATCATTTTCATCTCATCTAGAATTTGGCTCAGTGCAATGTTGTCCTGGTGACAGAAGTTCTCCTGGATACTTAGCACATGAAAATCCTGGCAGATTTAAAGACCATTTTTAAAACACAAGCAAAGGTGATGCAGTTTTAGTTATCTATAAAATAATTTCTATTAAACTGAGACGCTAAGTATGTGTTTGAAATGAAGGTCAAATGGGATGTTAAAAATCTGCAATTGATGTGGAATAGTAAATTTCATTAAAAATAGGTTGCTATGTTCATATGAAATAAACAGTAGATTTCTATTTCAAAGGGGATACTATGTTTACATTTGGAATAGAGAAGTAAATGTTTAATTAAAATGGATGGTACGTTTACATTTGAAATGGGGAACAAATTTTGCTATTTAAAATGGGATGCAATGTTAACGTTTGAAATGGAGAAGTAAATGGGATAAGTTTATATTTGAAGTAGGCAAGAAAACCTCTATTAATCGGATGCTAAGTTTACATTTAAAATGGGGAATAATATTTCTATTTATGATGGAATGGTAAGTTTGATCGGAAAATTAAATGCTAATAGTTGAACTAGAAAGATAATTAGTATTATTAATTTCTATAAAATAGTCTGTAGTGCTTTGATTGTTGACTGTGAGTCGGTATATTATTTGGTTTTCTTGATTAAATCGAGAGCTCACATTCCACGTTATAATTGCTGCAGTAGTTTGTTTTTCGCCTTGGACCATTGCATTGCTTGGTAACTTGCACATATCTTGTCCGAAAGAAGGTTTTCATTGAAGCATCACTCCACATTTGAATATCATGTTCCCCTCTTTTCCATATAGAGGGGACTTCAGCAGCATTCTTCCTCATTAACCCGGATCTCATAACTTTTTTTGTAACTCCGGGTGGAAGGATCCTTCGATTAAGGAAATTAGAGATGATCAATTATACCACTTTTTGCATTGCTCTTCTGCTTACTTTACTAATTTTGTTCTTCCTTCCTATGTTTTCTCGGGCCCGTGGATCTGAAAATAATAATCGATTGCCCAATGAAGAGGAGAGGGCAAACCTATTGAGGGTTCTTCGAGTGTTGTATTCAATGTCTCTAAAAGTGATCATTTTTTGTCTGTCGCTCCTTAATGAATCACAAGTTTAAAAAGTGAAAGAAAAGTAAATGTATTTTTCTAATTTTAGAATCTTCGAAAACCGTGGCTCCCGGAACTCCGCCACCTAGGATACAAAATCGCAAGCTGTCCATTATCGACCAGTCGAAGATCATCAAGCCAAGTGCTATTGACCAATCAAAGCTCATTAAACAGCAGTTGTCCTACGTGTCCAACACTACTGTGGAGATACAGGGTAAGAGAGCCTGTTGGCAACAAATGCTTCATTAATTCAATAAAAAATTCGGTCTAGGAGTGAAACACCAATGAAAAAGGAATTATTATTGTGAACACTTTTATTTTAGAAAAATTCGAATCTATTTTATTGGTAAGGAAAGGGAGTCGTATTATGAAAATGTTGTAAATAAATAATTAGAGAAGATGACACTATCAACAAGTAAATAAAATGTATTACCTATTTCATAAAATTTAATGCTTTAAAAGTTTTAGTGATTGAACAAATTTAAATAAACATTGATCGATAAATTTATGAAATTTTTATATTAATTTTTTATTTTTGGTTAACTTGCTACGGGGATTTCATACTTCCCGCGCAATTGGATTCAGCTTCAATTTGGTAGACAGGTAAGGTACCTTGGAGGGATTCAGTGACAGATATTGAGGTCAGAAATTAAAGTTTGTCCAATTTGCTTTAAATTTGGTGCATAGACAGACAGAAATCCATAAACTTTTTTTGAAAATTATGGATTGTCAATTTTGACGTTCAAAAAGCATCCCCTTAAATGCTTTAAAAGCTAACAAAACATCCTAATAAAAATACTACAAATACATAATAATAAAGCATCTTAACAAAACGACCTAACTTGCTCAAAATTAAAATTTGGTATTAGAAATGTATTAGAAACTTGAATGGCCCACTTCTCTTGGTTGCTGGTATTTGAATAATTGAAGTGAATTTGGACAGAAATATCGATCTGTTTTTGCCCCCCCCCCCCCAAAGAAAATTATAATTAATAACTTTTTCAAAAACTAATTTATGGCGTGTGTGTTATTCTACATTTGAAGCAACTCGAATAAACTTTAACTTGTTTGACCTAATGACTTCAAAGGCCCCTAGCTCGACACTTATAAATTAAAAAAAAAACATTATTAGTTAAAGAATCTTTCAAAGTACAGCTGCGTACGGGGCAGTATGAACTGCTAAGATGGTCCCTTCTTTTCTGGGAGCACCTGTGATATATTTACAGCTTTTCTTATTGATAAATGTTTCAAGTATGAATGAATTTAAATAGTCACTTTTCTATATTTTGTCAAATTTGTTTTTTATTCTGCCATCTTTCTGTATTGGAACGCTTTTTACCTTTTCTTAATTGCTACAAGACGACTTAAGCAAAGGAAGGAAATTTGGAGTCGTCTGTTATTCTCAAACCCATTGAAAACAGAATTGAATTTAAAGTCAAGGCTTTAACACAGAGAGCTGTATACAAAACTAGCCCACACTACCCTGAACATACAGTTTAGATCAAGTAGTCGGGTTGCCTGACTGTGGAGTTGGATTCTGCGTAATTAGACTACCAAATTGCTTTAACAAGAAAACGGCCATTGGATCGGTGTTTAGTATTGTTATTAAATTCAAAGAATATCTGTAGACAATATTTTATGTATAGAGTTAAATATCTTTTAATTCCTAATCTATGATTCTGCATTAATTCGAAGGAATTTATCCCCTAAAAATTGTTTAAAAATAAATCCCATATGGCTAGGTCGCGGATATATTTTTGTTGAAGTATTTTGTTGTAATATTTCCGTTGAAAGTCAATAAGGATTAATTGGAAATTGAACTTTTTGACAGTTTATCAATTAAAATGCTAACCAAGAAAAGGGCAATGACCGCTGAGTTTATTGCGATTTTCTTAGACTGATGTATTGTATTTTTAGTCGTTTCTTTACTGTTTGGGCGTGTATTACGCGGCATCCAACTAACCCTGGGGAATTTATTGAAACTATACATGACTTGTGAGTATGTTTCAAGAGAGCTTTTTTTAGTATTCTTTATGTTCTCCAACAAACTGCAGATTTCTGAACCTTACCAGCAGAGATATTCAAATTCTTTGCAATTTTATTATCATGTGGATATCACAACTTACCGGCAGATGATAATTAGTGGTTGAATGCATCTGATTTATCCTGCACAATCTTAAACAATGCCACGTGTACGATTTCGGAAGATTAACTAGTTTCTTCACCTTGTTGACAACATTGCTCTAGACACGACTGTAACAGTTAGTTGTGATCCATTACGAGTTGAACATCGATAACGACACTATGACCTTGTTGGTATGCATTTTGGAGAAAAGATCCAATAAAGGGAAACCAATTCGCTTGTGTTATAAAATGTGGGCCAGTTATCATTTCGCTCATGAACTCTATGTTGGCACACTGAAGAACCTCTAGCAAGAGAAACTTCCGCTAATTGACCGAATCCTGAGAATTCCATATTAAGATTGATTTCATGTTTACGAGTCATAGAGATATGATACAATATAATAGGAATCGCATATTTAGAGCTAGACATAGTACAATAGGCTAAATAAATCAATCGGTGGTTCATTGGTTTGGTCAAATTTGTAGGAAAATGAGCATTTGATAAGCAAAGTGATGGAGATATAAAATATACCAGTGGAAGGATAGCCCTGTAGTAAAGGTATGTTCGAAACACAATTATGTTCTCCGGACTACGAAGGTAAAGCGTTGATTAAGCAAAGGAAACCGTTTTTGAGTCGTCTGTCATTCTCAAATAATCAACAATCGCACCATGGTAGCCGTGGATGTCTGTGATAGATTACTTGAAAGCTACAGACCTGTAATGAGCAGCACAAATGGTATTGAATGTATTATTCAATGAGCTTTATTCAATGGTAGTGGTTAGCTCGCTTGTTCATCGGTGTTCACATGACAGGGCAAACAGTGTGAGCAAAATCTAATTTCGATCATCTAACGCATTGTAAATTGGCCATTTTGAGCCTTTGACATTAAAAGTAAAATTGTTTAGAGAATTTAAAGTAATATTATTTGGTAATCCACAAAAATGTGCATTCCATACAAATGAAATTGGAACTCAAATGTATAATTAATGCTATATGTTGGGGTCACTTAAGTGACCAGTTGCAGCATTTTTGCAACAAAAGTCTTGCCATTCATTTCATGACTTGAGCAGTACAACATTACAAACACACACACTTTTTGCAACAAAGAGTATGATTAAACGTCTTATAGCTCCAGGACTATAGAATCTTGTGTTAGTTTATAGTGAAAGTTACTGCTTTAGAGAACATGTGAATCGCTTTCTAATATACTAAAAACTGGTTATCTATTTAGTTGAAATGTATAAATAAAACAAATTTGAGATAAATAAGATCTGCTAAAAAGCTCACAAAGATGACTGGCTGGTTGCGATAGGCCTAACTGGATATTATTAAGTTGGAAGGTATTTCTGTAAATGAGTTAAACTATTTTTCAAGATTTTACAGCACCTTAGAACAACACAAACTTACCTGATGTAAACCGCTCTCTTCTGTTAGTTCAAACTTTGCAGCAAAGTGAAGTTTAGTACTATTCAACAATTCTATTTTATTTGGAAACTGTATAAATTATTTTGATACGGTTATTTTATTAAACAAAAGTAAATCTGATGAATATAATGAAATTCCAATCAAGTTATTATTAAATTAGTCTGTGTCTAGTTTGTCATCATCTGAACATTATATCTATTAAATAATTTATTATCTCTACCATAGAGGAATTAAAGTCACAGAGGTACCAATTTTCTAAATTTGAAATAAAGCAGTTGAGAAAAGGAACAATTGTGTATACATTAATTGGGTACGTATAAGTCTCAATTATCGTCCATCGACGTCATGGCCAGAAAACGTCACATGTTTCTATGGCCACCGCAATGTAAAAATGAAGCTAAAGATAAGTATGGTCCCTTACCATTTCCAGAATTCAAACATAGATTTAGGTATTTATAGAATGTATAAAGACTGGTAACGCATTATTTTTTGCCTCCATGAAGAGTATTCTGTGATCAATGCAGTAAACATCTTGCACATTCTCCCTACTGGTTACCCATTGAAAATAGAATTAACACACATAGATGTATTCAAAACTAGCCCACACTACCCTGAAAATATAGTTTAGATCAAGTAATCGGGTTGCCTAACTGTGAAGTTGGATTCTGCATCATTGGATCGGTGTTTAGTGTTGTTATTAAATTCAACGAAATATCTGTAGACAATATCTGAGCATTATACATATTAAATAATTTGTTATCTCTACCATAAAGGAATCAAAGTCACAGAGGTCCCAATTCTCCATATTTGAAATGAAGCAGTTGAAAAAAGGAACAATTGTGTATACATCAAATTGGTAAGTATAAGTCTCAATTATAGTTTCAAAATGTAAGCGGTAAAACAGTCATGCCCAGAAAAGTCATGTTATTTTATTGCCACCTCAATGTTCAAATGTAGGCCATTAAATATATGCTCCCTTTCCATTTCCAAATTTAAGACTTAGATTTAGATATTTAAAAAAATTAAAAAAAGACTGTTACTCTCTATTTTCTTATTCACTGAAAAATATTCTGTGATCTCTGCAGTAAACATCTTGAACATTCTCTTCAATGGTTACCCATAGAAAACAGAATTCAATTGATAGTCATGACCTTAGCACACTGAGCTGTATACAAAACCACTACCCGGAACATAGAAGTTAGATCAAGTTTCTGTAGAAAATATTTTATCTATGATTCTGGAATCAATTTATCTCTTATTTGTAATGTTTGAAAAAGATTTGACAATAAAACCGACATACCTAGGTGGCGGAAATTTTAATTTTGAAGTATTTTGTTGTAATATTTCCGTTGCATTTGAATAAGGAATAATTGGAAATGGAAATTTTTGACAGTTTATAAATTAAAAATATGTATTTTAACCAAAGAGAAATTGCCGCTGATTTTATTGCCATTTTCATTGACTGACGAATCGTATGTTTGAGTCTATGACCGTTTCTTTACTTTTGGGCGTGTATTACGAGGCATAGATGTAAGTAACACATTTCTCTAGCACAACTGTTGCTACATTCTCCTCTAGATCTACATTTAAACAAACTAACGCAGGGGAATTTATTGAAACATTCTCCTGTGTTCTCCAAGAAACTGCAGATTTCTGATCTTCAGAAGCAGAAATATTGAAATTCTTCTCTATTTTTTTAACATGTGGATAGCACAACTTACCATCAGATGACTATTAGAGGCCCTATACATCCTGCTCAATAGTACCTTAAAACAATGCCACGTGAACGATTTAGAAAGATCAAATAATTTATTCAGTTTGTTAACAACATTGCTCTAGACACGACTGTAACAGTAAGGTGTGATCCATTACGAGTTGTGCATCGAGGAGAATACTGTGACCTACGGTACATGCATTTGGAGCAAATGTCGATTTAAGGCAAACCGATTCGCTTTTGTTAAAAACAATGTGGGTCCGTTATTCTTACAGTCATCAATTCTATGTTGGTGCACTGGACAAAACTGAAGAACCTCTGGCATCAGAATCTTTCCACAATTTAACGAATCCTTTTTTCCATACTAATCTTGATAACTTTATGACAAGTCATCGAGATATGATATAAAATAATAGGCATCGCAGATTTAGAGCTACAGATAGTACAGCAGACTAAATAAAACAATCGGTGGTTCATTGCATATACCAGTGGAGGGATATCCCTGTAATAAAGGTATGTTCCAAGCACAATAAAATTCTTCCTACTTCGAAAGTGAAGCAAAGCAAGGCGATTTGGAGCAGTCTGTCCCTGTCATCCTCAAAATATTACAATCGCACCCTGGGAGCCGAGATGTCTCTGATTGTTATTAGAATAATAAAATACAAACTGCAACTACAAGGACAATTCTTTTAAAGACCAATTTGAGTTGAATTAATTCTCTAAGAGATAAGATGCAATTCATCAGTGTGTTGTTGAGAAACAATAGCGAGCCATTTGCCTACGCAGATAATTTGTAGGTGCGTAGGCCAGAACCAAAGCCAGAGGAGGTCGTGATGAGTTTGAGGACATATTAAGTTCGTCCTCTCTCATAATCTGATCCAGCAACTTGAGGCGCCGCTGACAAAGGGTGGCAGAGAGACATTTTATGCCAGAACTTTAGTATCAGTCAGTAACAGATATTATCAAATAGAAAGTGTTCCCACAACTGTACAGAATTAAATAAATTAATATTTATTCACCAGCAAAGCCACTACGAGACCGGTTTCGCCTTTTTTGTGTCTCATCAGTCGTAGGTAGGCTCAAGCCTGGACTGTCAGCATGTTAGGCGAGTGCCTTACCCACTGAGCTATCCAGACTGCTGGTGAATCGAAGCTCTTAGTTGTGATTTATACCAGCAACCTGGATAACACAGTGGGTAAGGCACTGGTCTAACATGCTGACAGTCCAGGTTTGAGCCTACCTACGACTGATGAGACCCAAAAAGGTCGAAACCGGTCTCGTAGTGGCTTTGCTGGTGAATAAAAATTTATTTATTTAATTCTTTACAGTTGTGGAAACACTTTCTATTTGATAATCGCCATGTTTGTTTTCTTTACTTATTATATAATCTATCTACTATCTAAGTACCATGCCACTTTAGGACGTAGGTGATCATCGACTTCGCTACCATAGGTTAAGATCGAGCAAACATAGCAGCGAAGAATTATTTTTTCTATCGATATCTTCCTATCTCTCAAAACCTTCTACAACTTCTGAAATGCTTGCTTTGACATGCCTATCCTTCTCTTGATCTTCGAGTCGCATTTGCCATTGTCGGTGATCAGACTACCTAGTAAATTAAAAGATGTTACATGCTTGATGTTTAACTCACCAATTTTCAGTGACATGTTTGACCTGGCTGCTTTCTTATTTCCATAGCTTCTGTCTTTTTACAATTAATAGTAAGACACTTTTTCTTACTTTCTTCCACTACTTTGTCAAGGAGACACTAGTTTTTCTTTGGACTGTGCTATAAAAATAGTGTTATCTGCATAGCGCAAGTTGTTTAAGTTGTGTCCGCCTATATTAAACCCTTCTAGGCCTTCCAATTTCCTCAAGATCATTTCGCTGAAGACGTTAAACAGATCAGGGAAGAAAATGCACCCCTATTATATAATATTCTATCAAAATCACTATGAATTGAGATTGTAAAAGTATCTACTCATAAACAGCAGAAGCATGAAAAAGGTTATTGTAGACATTTTTTTCATACCTTGAATTTTGACACAACACAACAATTTTCTACTCTAAAATGTGCTAAGTAATACCCTCATTGCGTCGTACCTGCAAAATACCACATAGCTATAATTTAGTATGTGGATTAATTAATTGCTCAGTAGTTTTATTATTGTCATTCTGTAACATTGTCATATGTAACATTGCATGATACAGTCTACATGTAGTTATGTGCTTAGGTAAAATTAATCTCATTAATTCGTAGGAAAGGGATTTTTAATGGGGTGGTTTCATTCATCCCATCCCCCACACACATACATACAAAAAACAGAAAAAATTATCCAGTGGTGCCAAAATTGACTTACATCGAATATGTTTATTTAGTCCACTGCTTCCAAATAATTGGATTTTGGATATTTTAAGAGGTTTGGGACCGTAAATGGAAATCTAGGTATACTAGAGATATGATGCAGAAATAAACCCGATATAGTTATTTGGAAATGCATTATGGAGAATCAGCCTCTGACAGTTCTAGCAAGTACAGTGTCTCTTGAAGACGACTATCGTAATGGTGCTACAGTAATAACAATATGCTTGTGTATGTGAACTAACTTTTGTAAATTGGAAGAAGCCACAGGGTACAGTTATTACAGGGCATTGCTCACAATAACCTGTAAATGGAAATATTTGATGGGTCCCTAGGCTTCTTCTGACAAAGAACCAGAAAGCCACTAGATAGCTTCCCTGCAGATGTTGAAAGAGTTCGACAATACAAAGTGTTTCATGAATCACGCCCCACCTTTTATAATTTAGGTGTCACTTCAGAAAGCTACTTGAATGAGCTTAAAGCGTTTGGATTAACAATCCATTCTGTTGTATTTATTCTGTTTTGATTTTTGTATTTCTATTATATTTAGTTATTAATACACCTTTTTTGGAAATTCCTACAACAATTTTTCTATTGAATAGTGGGACGTGATTCAAGAAATACTTGTATATTCTGGTAGCTTATAACAGCAGGATACTTTTCCCAAATGTCAGATGAGATACCTATCCCACACTATCAAGCAAAGACCAAACAACAATGTATGCAGTGGGTGGCCCATGAAGAGAAATGACGCGTCCATGAAAATCTGCACACTATCATGGCATATTTCAAATCATTGTATTTTGGGACTTTGAAGATATTATTATTTGACCACTATCCAACAGACCACTCCGTCACAGCAGTCTCTACACTGAATTGTTACAAATTATGCACAACTCAGGTTTGATCTGGAAAGCTGCACATGCAACAACACTCGGACACTTTCTGCTAAAGATTCGATGGGCAAAATTACAGAACTAGATTACTTCATCCATCTTATTATTATATCACCAGCCTTGGCCCTCTAGTGACTATCATCTGTTGGCACCAATGAAGAATCCCTTCAGAGACAAAAAATATTGATGAAGAAAGGAAAATCCATGCAGATGTAAACTAGGTCCTGAAAGGCTTCCCAAGCGAGACTTGGTCTGAAAAGTGTATGAAAAAGTTGGACACTTTGAAAAAGTGTTGAGTTGGAGAAAATTAAAGTATTTTTATTAATTGCTCTATTTTGAAAATAAAGTGAAACTTAAAGTATACCCCTCGATAATTAGCCACAAATCTTATTACTACTGGTAAAAAGGAGGCACACATTTAGAACATAGATGAGCATGAAATTTAATATGTAGACTATATAATTTTGTTTCAGATTTATTTGTCTAATGACTAATGGATAATATATTTCTAGACAAATAACTGAAACATTTTGCTCAAAAGCAAATATGAGAACATTCACAGGATGCAATTTTATTTTCTAAAGGACAAATATTTTAAGGATTTACAGTTGTCTTCCACCATGTTTTCTGGAATTCGAACCACTAGAGACACCTAGATTTATAGTTCAATATTTTAATTACTACCTCACTATCACAAATGTATGCAATCAATTTATCAAAATTATTCACATACCGACCTCTAACTGTAAATTTATGATGAACTGTAATAAATTTGTTTGATAATGATGGTATCCAATTTATAAAAAACGAGTTTTTATATTACCTGTTTTCCTATTATAAACTTTAAGTAAGTCAACAAAGTTTTCTTGTAATTTGTATAAAATAACGTATCTGGTTTTATTACCTCTTTCACCATCTAACTGGTTAATATTAATTGGTAAATATTAAATTGAGATACTTTTATATTTTTATTTAGACATTATTTGGTGTCAAATGTTACCACAAAGTGCAATAAAATTAGAAGAATCACCAAATCTATCATTCCAATCGTCTTTAAACCAAACTGGTGGAGTTTATTCAATGATAATCCATGATGTTAGCACTGGATTTCAAGGTGATTATTTAGTCCAAGCACGCAATCAATGTGGTTTAGCTAAGAACAGTTTTGCTATTACAGTTCAAGGTAAGTCCACTATTTTAGACTTGTGGAGACCATTTCAGCTAATCTCAAAGTTTTTTTTAAATAGGTAAAAAGAAACTAGGTAAAATGGTTGTTGTTTAGAAACTTTGTACTCAAGATAAAAAGAATATATGAATTACTAGGTTTCTGTTATATTAGTCCGGGAGCCTGTTAGCTTTACCCTACGAGAACGAGGTCACAGCAGTAACTTATCCTTATGGTTAAATTTTAAATTCAGTATACTATAACTGGACATCTGCCATTGTCTCAGCAGTGCCTAAGCCCACAAAAGGACCTTAAATGGTCATTTCTATGTTAAATTCCTATCTCTCAAAAGTAAAATGTTTCTCGTTTATATTCAATTAGCTTCAAATTTAGGTAAATAATTTCTGTTGATGTTACATGTTATTAAAATTTTTGCATAGTCCTACGTTCACGGGAAATAGGTTTCTTGCAAATATTTTGTTATTTTTTAAGTTATGTATAATATTTGGGACTATAACTATCTGATGTAAATTAGATTAAAAATAAGAAAATATTTTTACGAAAACCTATTTCCCGTGAATGTAGTACTACGCTCATTTTTAAATTACTTGTAACATCAACAGAAATCAATTCCCTAAATTTAAGCCATTTAGATAAACGAGAAATTTTTTTTGAAGGATAGAAATTTAACAAAGGAAAACTATTTAAGGTCATCTTGTGGTATTAGGCACCGCTGAGACGATGGCAGACGTCGCATCTTACAAGCAGGCAAAGAAGGAAACAAAGAAAGCGATTGCAGTGGCAAAGGCCAACGCATGGTAAGACCTCTACGAGAAGCTAGAACAACTAGAGGATATTCATACAGTCTACAAATTGCCTAAATCAAGAGTTAAAGCAACAAAATACAACTATGAGGGCTTCTTCATCAGAAAGGAGAAGTGCTGATAGGAAGCAAGGACAATACAGCCAAATGGAAAGAATATTTCAATCAACTTTTAAATGCAGAGAGAAAATACAAGAACCTAGAACCAATGCACCATGTGCATTTAGCAAAAACAAAACAATGGCAAAAGCTGTGAACCAGATGGAATTCCCATCGAAGTATTCAAGAGCCTTGGACATTTTAGCATCAGTGTTTTTGACCTATCTCTTTAACAATGAGAAAGCATCTCTACCGAAAGATGAGCCAGTACAATAGTACCTATTTTTAAAGGGAACGGCGATCATATGGAATGTAACAACTATCGTGGAATTAAACTACTAAGTCATACATTAAAGTTGTGTGAAAGGATAGTGGCTGAGAGACTCCGTGGGTTAAATGAAATAGCAAGCTATCAATTTAGTTTTTAGACCATGCAGAAGTACTACAGATGCTATTTTCTGTGCCAGAATTATGATCGAAAAGTTAAGAGAGAAAAGCAGACTTCTCCATATGGTTTTTGTGGACCTAGAAAAAGCTTATGACACTGTACCAAGAGAAGTCAAGTGGAACTATATGAGAAAGATAAATATACCACAAGGCTACATCCAGATAGAAAAGAGTACCATAGTCATGTCCGGACAGGGAAAAAGTGAAGATGTCAAGACTAGGGTAGGTCTACATCAAGGTTCAGCACTGAGACCCTATCTTTTCATTCTGCTACTAGATACGCTCCAAATCACCATGAGAACTCCTTTTTGGGGATTGCCTGGCCTTAATGGAGAAAAAATGTGAACAAAGTGACACAAAGGGCAGAAAATTGGGACAGCGTGTTAGAAGGAAAAGGTCTTAAAATTAACTACGAGAAGACTAAATTAAATATATGCCTACTGCAAGCACTGAAGCAACAATTAAAATCAATGGGCGCACCATCAACCAAGTAAAGAAATTTAAATGAAATTTAAAGAAATTAAATGAAATTTAAAGAAATTCAATGAAATTTAAAGAAATTCAATGAAACAGCCACCCCAGGTGACGATGCCACTCTACGTATTCAATCCGCATGGACTAACTGGCGCAACCTCTCTGGGGTAATATCAGATAAGAAGATCCCTGCCAAAATAAAGATCAAGCTGCATATCAGTCACCAGACCAGCCCTTATGGTTTAGAATGTTTGACCATCAATAACACCTTAAGAATTAATGAAACTGGCATCAACAGAAATGAGTATGTTGCCAAGAATCTTTGGCAACATGTTAGAAATGAGGATATCAGTAAAATGTCAAACATCCTAGATATTCTAACCTGGCTGAGAAGCAAGAGGCTGAAATGGTATGGACATGTCCTTCCCAGAGAGTCCAAGTATCTAGCCAGCAAGTTAATCTATTGGGAATTCATTGGGAAGAAGAAAAGTGGATGATGCAGCAGATATGAGATAGGAGAAGACATGAAGGCCATGGGACCTACCAGAGATATGGCGGTAGAGAAAAAGACTTGGCGAATTAAGACAAGACCAACTCTGCCGAAATAGTGGGACACGGTCTTCAAGGTGAGCAAGTCTTCTCAAGAGTTCCCTTTCGTATCTAATGCTTCGGCCTAGTCTTTTTCATGATAGAGAGTCTTAACTTTTCTTTACCAGTTCTTTGAAATAATCGTAATAGCCTTACCTCTGTCCGAGGTGGGTTTCTTCCATCAAGTTATTTAATGGTTCTCCACAGATTAGTTGCATTAGTGTTGTTATCAAGCTCATTCTTGACATAATCTCTTCATGCTTTAGACTTACATAGCTTCATTCGTGATACCTTACATTTGCCTACATGTTTCGATCCAATTCTGTCCTCCCACTATCCTTAGCTTTCTTACCTGTGTCATTTCTGATCTTGATAGCTTTAGCAATACCATTCCAGAAAGGTTTAATAACCTCTCCCACCTCTGAGAGACTGAGGAGGTCAGTGAAACTTGTTTCGTAACAATCCAGAGAATGGCCCGACACTGTATCTATTTTAGCCTTAGGTTCTGTAGTGAATTTTCCCTGTTAGCTGTCTTAAACTTCATTTAGTTTTTCTTTTAGAGGGGATCTTACGCCACTTATCGATATGAAGAAGGATAAGGAGATATGTTGTCATTTCATACATGTCCATTGCCATTGACGGCGTGTACCCAATCATCAAAAGTATTACCCAATCGGTCACTTTCATCTTGGTTTGTCGTCCCAACTAGGGTAGGGGCATTGATTTTACCTACCGACTAGTAGGGCTTGAAGTTCTGGTTTCTCTCATCTCCTTGACCTGAGCCGATAGGAGGGATGTAAATGTTGTAGATATTGTAGATTTTCTTATTCAGAAGGACTTGATATCATCAGTGCTATCAAGAAAGCTGTGGTTAATTTCTCTATATTTAATACCTTTTTTTATCTAAATAGCTATACCATCGCCTTTGGTTTGTTCACCAGTAATGTAGTTTTTGAAGATAGGGTCGTCATAACCTTGTAAGGAAGTAACTTTGTCACGGTTGAAACTACATTCTTGAATCTCTAAAATCTCATGTTTATGGAGACCACCGAAAGAGACTCGATGATGTCAATGGTCGTCCATCGCCAGCTTCTAGCTGCCCTTGTTGAGACCTCATTAACGTAGCGTAAACTTCCGGGCTTCCTGACTATATCTAAGAAAAATATTCTTTGCATTTTGAGTAATAATGTTAGTTTTTGATTGAGAAAAAAATTAGATAGTTACATAAAAGAGGTATTTGAAATGTTAGCTTAATATGCTTATAGGTATTTCATCTCTGTATAGACTTTGTTATTGCTTGAACTACTTGAAAGTAAACTATACTTTACTTACTTACTTACTTGAACTCGTACTTTGTATAGAAAGTAAAGGTCTTAGAATTTATACACTGTTCATTATTAGTTACCTTTTTTCTATAACTGAAATTAATTTAGATGTACTGCCAAAATATTCAAGTAATCGATTGGATTAAATGCAATTTTCAATTGACCTTATAGGTTTCGCCACACTAAAGAAAAGCAAGTATCTGCTGGTCAACGGCTACTAAATACGTAATTTGACTATATTTTAGAAAGCGTGACCTCATTCAAGCGTCCTGAGTTAATTTCCAATTTTATAGATGCCCAAATTAAAAGTGGAAAATCAGCTTTTTTAAAATGTCAAGTAACCGGTCACCCTGTGCCAAAATGTAAATTCTTTAAAGATGGGCAAACATTACTGCCAGAACCTAATAAAATTATAATAAGTAAGTTGCTTTTAAGGTATTATATTATATCTATTGAAGACAAAAATGAAGATTTCGGTCTCCCGTCTGACTACCAGATATTGTATAAAAATATTTTTTGAATCAATAAAAAAGTATATACCTACACATAAATCACAAATTAACCTGGACTCTGGATGGATCACACTGGCAAGGCAATGTTGTGATCTGACTTTGGTATCCGAACTTTAATAACATATTTCTTGTTTCTTTAATCCCTCGTCGTCCTTGCTAAAAAAACAATTAGCTCCGTCGTCCTCGTGTGAGTCTAGACCCCCTAGAATTTCATACTTCCCGTGGATGGTTTGGCCTGAAAAGATTCACGAAATAATTTTTTTAAAGTAGGCCGAGATAGCTAGCCGATAACGTCATCAGGTCCAAAAATTAAAGTTTTTCCGATTTGCTTCAAATTTGGTATGTAGTTTCATTTAGCACTAGTAACACAATTCTTTGAAACGTTTTTAAAAAGTTATTGATTATCGATTTTTTTGGGAGGGGGAAATCAAAAACTTTTGGCCAAAATCACTTAAATAGATCTAAATCCAAACGAAATTTTGAGGTTTAGAATTAGGAAGGCAATAGAAATATTGTATTAGAAATTTGAATGTTCACTTTTATGATTGCTGATCTATGAGGTCGTGCATACTGGGGTAGGTCTGCAAAAATAGAATATTTTAGAACGTAAATTTATTCATACAAAAATGGCAATATTTGATTTAAAACATATTATTATTAGCTTCTAGGTTATTATAGTGGTTTCAGAATAAATTCAGAAAAATTGATTTTTAACGCATTAACCAAGTCTGGTCCTAAACTCAGTGACCTTAATTTTTGACTTAGGATTTTTTCCTTGGCACATTAATAAAATATCAGATAAATAATAGATATGCCAAATATGAAAGAACTCCAATATTTATTCTTAGTTTATCCTTTCACTCATTGCTAAAACTATTGAAAGACTGATCCTACCTTTTCTCCAAAAACATATACCAACTCCACCTAATCAACATGGATTCAAATCAAACCACTCAACTACAACAGCCCTACAAAACTTATCACACGATATAGCTGCTGGCTTCAACCAAACCACACCACCTTACAGAATACTCGTTACAACTCTAGACCTTTTGATACGGTAAATATTCACATCCTATCACAAAATCTCACTCAATCTTCCTTATCAAACTGCTTCATAAAATACATCTCAAATTACATACATGGCAGAAAACAACAGATAAAGTTTAACAATACCATCTCACCTTTCTCAACATCCACTATGGTGTTCCACAAGGGTCTGTCTTATCCCCACATTCTTCAATTAATAACATACACAAAACACAAACTCCAAACGCATACATCACTCAATATGCCGATGACATCACCATATACACATAAATGGAACTAACATTTCCACACAGAACAAATAAATACCTCAACATTGTCCAAAGCTACTTAACTCTAAACAATCTACATCCCTCCATTCCAGAATGTGCCACAACACTCTTCATAACTGACAAAAAAACAATCCAACTAATAGTCCAAAAATCTAGATAAACAACATCCAAATCCCAATTAACATAACACCAAAGATTTTAGGTATCACCTTTGATACTCACTACACCTTCAGCAAACATGCAAAAGACATACACATAAAAGCCAAGAAACGTATCAATATTTTTAAGACACTAGCAGGAACAACATGGGGACAATATAAAGAAACAATCATTTACACATACAAACAATTCATAAGACCACTCATCAAATATGCCTCATCCATCTGGACCCCAACATTATCCAAAACACATGTAAACAAACTACAAACAGTACAAAATGCTGCACT
>JAUYWI010068310.1:0-14726 GCA_034780595.1 Parotoplana pacifica
TTAATACTGTCGAAGGCTTGACTGGTTTTGTTTTTTATTATTTTTTGTTTTCTGCAGTAAAGATTTATTCTACATTTACTTTTGTTCAATAAAATAACTTGCATTTGATACATGATTACAGGCTATTGTAACTATTTAATTAAATTAGAAAAAGCTCGTTGTACTTTACAAATTTATTTTTTATTTTCTTCTAATAATATACCAAATCACCATAGTGCAATCCAAGCTATTTCATGCGGGGGGAGAATTGCCCCCACACTTCTGGTACCTGAATACGATAAATACTCCGGTATGGATAGGGTTAACCGAGCTAGGTTGCATTATCGATCCCTCGTGCTTACTACGTATCAAGTTTGTTTTTCTAATTAGGAGCGTAAACAACCTGGGATGGGGGTAGTCTGACCAAAACAATAGGTCAAAAGATTTGTTAAACTTCCAAATCTCAATCTACATGTACCTACTACAAGCAATTTACAAGTGCAGTGTCCTCATTTTCTTAGCTTTTGTGCCTGGAGAATTTTCAGATCTCAGCTTGTCTAGTCTTAGTAAAATACTATGCACAGTTTATCAGGGAAACATACACCAATTACAATAGAAATATGCATAACGAATTCCATTTTTAACAGACATAAAAGCAATTTAAGTTTTTTCTTAATAAAGTAAACGAATACAATAAGAGTACACGAACATGGCCCAATACAACATCAATGTGGTGACTGTTTAACAATGAAAATGTCATTTATTATTCCTCACTATGATTCATCCATATGTATCATTCAACAATCAATTTTATAGAAACGATAAAATATAATATACTAAATATACAATAAAATTTAGTAAATTGAAAATATATGGTGGGTAGCAGTTTATTTGACACAACAACAACTAATAAAATTAGAGTGACTAACAAAAAAGATCAATTGTAGTGTAAAGTTAGATCTAATAAAATTGTAAATCATTTGTCTTTAATGAACACCCACTCATGTAGAAAAATAAAGAAGAGACGCATATTTGGTTTTAATTTCTTTTTAATAGCAACTAAATGTTTTTCGTGTTTATACAGAAATGGACACATGCAGCAGCAATCAAATTCTAAAAGTTGTTCAGCATGACATGTTCAGACACTCTAATCAAATATTGATTGATTGATTTATCTTATCTCAGCCTTCCAAATCGCATAACACGCTCGCTCAACACCACACCACACGCATGTAGCATATTGGGTGCAGATTTCAAACTTTCAAAATGCTAATTTCCATAAAATGTCTTTACATGTTGCTCTATACTAAAACTAAATAGGCTTAAATAATCCACAATAATAATATTATTATTATAACCAATTAGAAAGAAAAATTAAAAAGTCGGCGTTGCCTCTTGATCTTGTCACGGAAGCTGTCCTTCCGTATTATTCGTTATATACAAATTTCTAGTAGTAAATGTAAATTTTAGAAATACTCCAATATTCTATCTACCATCTATAGCATAATACATATTTTGGGCCAGCTAGACCATTTGGCGAAAAGTAAAATATGAAATTAGTGTAGGCATTAATCAGCTATAAACTGGACGTCTACGTATGATTTCTAAATCAAAATCCCAAGCATTGTATATGATTGTCCACCTTAAGAAGAATTGCCAGTGTAAATTTGCAACATTAGATCTAAATGCGTTTATCAAGTTTTCAACTGCTGGCCAAAAACCACTACAGCCAGAATTTAGTAGATACATTGGCATCAAGATTAAAATAATAATACTAATTCTAATAAAATACTTGCCATAGTTCATTATATGTATATCTTTTACTTTACCCAGAGCTAGTTATTAGAAATACCGAAGAGAGTTACAAAGGGACTCTAAAATTTTTCAAATATATGAGAATATTTTGTGTGCTCTCTTTCAAATAAAGAAAATTCCCACTGTTCTTTGAAACACACAACTTGGCTTAAACAGCGAATTAAGCTCTGCTGAGGGTTTCGAAGAAATGGGACAGGGGGTATCTCAAGATTCATTAATGGAATATTAGATGAAATGAGACTTTGCCCTATGTATTTTACTGGAATATAATAATATATTCAACTGTGTAGCAATCAAACACAAGGCGGTTACAGGTTGCAAAACGTTTCAAATGTGACTTGTTTAAAGAATCACAATTTTTAAAAGTAACTTTTAGGAAGTTGACATTGGCTTTTGAGAACATCAAATTGAAAAACAGAAGTTAAATAGCCAAACTTTGAAAGTGGAAAATTTCTATGACACTGAGTTGTCGACCAAACAGAAGTTATATGTTGTTGCTGGTTAGCACCATTTTCGCCCACCCCCCACAAAAAAAAACCTATTACGCTCACTCCAAGAAATCGAAACCTCCCCCTTAAAGATGAAATTATGCACTCACAAAAGGCTGTACCAAGACGATAAGAGTTTTAGTGGCAATGTCGCCCAAGGATTACCTGTAGCGTCGAGGCTACGGCGGTCTCTTCCACGACCCTCGATCGGTCTATAAGGCATCCAAATTATTTCTTTCATCAAAAATACGAAACAATAAGAAGGAATAATGTAACCACGAGAACATGTTGCATAAAAGACAACGGATCCATTTTCAAGGTCATCGAAACTGTCTTAAAATTTGCTAGGTAAAGACCCTCCAATTTAATCTTTGAGAACCCATTATGCTTGTATATTTAATTTCGTTCTATTCCTGGCCAGCGACAACAGAATAATTCAATTTAGGTAGATTTGTATTTAGAATGCCGCGCTCTATCTGGCCCCTGGGATAAAAACTACACTTACCCTCTTTCTTTATAAAACTATTCTTGCTTTTGTTGTGGCCAATTAACATTTTAGTTACAAAATAGATTCACAAATACGTATACCAAATATTGAAAAACAAAGTCACTTGGTATGTTTGAAATTAAATTAAATGTTTGACGCTAGAAAAATATTAATTTTTAATCGATACTTTTTTTGATCCAGCTGTTAAGATCGTAAGCCCATTTATTATTTATGCAGACAGTTTATCTCTAAAAGTAGAGAATAGTAAAAGAAAAATAGTTTGTACTCATTTCTATAATTTTATGTCATCATTGGTATGTCTTAATTAATTTACTACTACTAAGCTTGAGAACAATTTGGACTATAGAGTGAAACATTTAATTTTATGCGTCTAGAATTACATAAAATGGTTTGGTGATTACATATGTGAATTTAGCAAAATAGAAAAAGGCTTTTTCTTATCTCAATACAAAGCATAAAATTCATAAAACCGGAAACATTTCTAAGATAGGAGGTTTATATCTGTATCTATATCTATCTATATATGTATACATATATCAGCTAATAGCTGCATTTTTCACTCATGTAGGATTCAATGAATGTGGTCTAGTTGTATGTAGTTAAATTATAACTCATTAAACTAATAATCTAACTTACTAACTATACAGAAGTGAGGGGATACCCCATATTAAGAAGTTCAAAAATTGAGCAATAAAAAACCATATTGACTACTGAATGCATTACACAACAGAATTTTAAGACAATTTTATGTTAACAAATGTTCTACACATACGTGTGGAAGTGTTAGTATAGGTATAAGGCTATTATTTAATTCTATTGGAAAGATATACTAAGTTGTAATTTGTATTAAACCATCGAAACTTTATCAACGCTTCTTTAATTACACGGATGCCAACCAGTGAGAGAATTTCATAAAGCCAAAATTTCAATCCAAGGTCATGACAATAATTCAACGGTTTTACATGTCTAAGCGTCACAATAAATTTGATGGATGAATCCATCACTTCAACATATTTATAGTAAGCCTCAATCAAATAAAACTGAAATTCTCAACAAACAAAACTGTGAAGAAATGAAAAGTGAGAGGTCTATACAAAATAATTTATTTATAGTACTTTATTAATATCTGTGCATTTTTAAAAGCTTTAGTTAAAAACAAAAATCAAACGAAAATGCCGCCACATTCAGCTTGTTATAGTTGTTATTATATAATAATATTTTGTAATCTGTCCCTCATCGCAAACCCAGCAATAGAAGTTCCTGACCAGCGCATCTGTGTAGTGACCTGCCTGCCTACAGAAGACTAGGGATCACAGAAGAGGACAAGATCATAGAAATAGCTAAATATAAACTATAGAAATCATAAATGTCCCATATTAGCTTTCAAAATAGCATATTTCCCTAGCAAAATGGACTGTCTATGACAATTCAATTCATTCCTCAAAACAGTAAATTTATTAGTATTTTCAATTCTAGTATCATATATTTTAATAGAAACTTCTCCGTAGATTTACAATTTTTAAATTCTTTTCAAAATTTGAAAAAAGTTTTAATAGAAATCACAAAATAATTCAACAGAAATAGACGCTTCGTAGACTTTGGGTGCGTCTGTTTGGTGGGGTGGGGGAAGCTCTCCTACAATATGTTTCTCAGATGGTTTTAAAATGCCTCTACCGATTTGAATGAAATTTGGCATCTCATAACCAAACTATCTTGCAGATCTTTTGATATTAAAAAGTCTAACCCCCCTTCAGGCCACTAGACAGCCCTCTAAAAACAACATCCCTTCAAGATCAAATCAAAACTATGTAATCATATATATCTTGTTCTACACCCAAGCTGAAGCATGATAAGATGACCAGTCAAGCTCGGTGATTAAAAAATACCATCTAGTATATCCGAAATCCGAAAATCAAAATCAGTAAAACAATCCGGTCAGAAATGAAAAATGTAAAATAGTTGAAAGAAATATGGTGCGTGACTTAGGACCCTCAGCGGTGAGTTTTAACCAGTTTTGTACACAACCGTCACACTTTCCATAATCTAGTTATTATTCAAAATGTAAAAGGCTAAATGAGCACTGTTAAATTTAATTTTCTAATAAAATATGAATAATCCACTAGAATTCCTTCAAATGTATTTGGCATATCCAGTGTTTATGTAATATGTGCCAATTAAAAAAAATCCATAGCTTTATCTAAAGTGAAAAATTGAGTTCCACTGATTGTGAAACTAGCACGGGCATTGAAAATACATTTTTTTCTCAAATTTCACTTTAACAAATAAAAACTTTCTAAAACTAGTAAATGAGCTAAAAACTAACAACAAACTATTTATATTATCATTAATTGAATATCACTTTTTATGGAGCGCCATGGTGCTATGGTGTGCCAGATCTGCGAGAATCCCAATTTTCGGAAGCTTTAATTCTAATGGTTGTCAGTCTGTATGCCAAACATTTTAGAAACATCTAAGTAATTTTGGTAAAAAAGCAATAAAAAATCAATAATCAATTTTTTTTGCAAAAGTACAAATCTAAATTATTTACTCAAGTAATATCCTAAGTTTCAGGTAAATCGAAACTAGAAAATGTCAAATTTCCTGACTTGATGACGTCATAAGATCACTAGTTAAGGCCAATAATGATATTTTAGCCATATCGATCCATTAAAAGTATGCTACTTTATGCACCACCCCAAGTAAACCAATTATACCAAGGATTAGGATTTCAAATATAGCTAACAAAAGCCCAATTATATCAAAATAAAATTGCATTTTATACAAAGCAAATCTTCTCATTGGTCAAAAGTGCCCCAACCGATTTGTTTGAAATTTAAGATTGATGTAAAAAATGTTTTTGATCTTACCACTTGTAAATCATGTGTCGCAGATAAAAAATACACTTTTTAATGGCATTTGTGATCCAGGAACTATATAGGTAGTGAGGAACCCAAACTTCTGATATTTAACTTTAATGGCTCTAAAACACAGATGCCAAACTTAATTTACATAGGACGACTTTAGTAGATTTTAGATATATTTAGGTAATTAATTTAAAAAATCAATAATCATTATTACTTTAAAAAATCCAAATTCAAAGGTACTCCTGTATAACAAATTTCAGCCTCAAAATCGAATAAACATAATAATTCTTAGCAAAATAGAATTATTATGTTTATGCGACTTTTAGGCTGAAATTTGTTATACAAGAATACACTTGAATTTGTATTTTTTAAAGTAATATTGATTATTGATTTTTTTAAAATTAAATTGATTGAAAAATGTAGATTGCCTGACTTGACGTCAAATGGACGCTAGCCGAGGGCTTGTATCAATTTTTAAAATTAGACATAGGGCATGTGTATACCAAATTTTAGCTCAACTATTCCATGGGAAGAATAAGATCTTTAGGGCATGGAGAAGGTAAAAAAACATCCTCGGAAGTGACGAGGTAATATAAAGATATTTATATAACACGCTATACCAAAAAATTGTTTAGCCAATTTTGTCTTTAAATTATCCAGACGCGACTCCCATGAACGTAATTAAATGACAAAAATAAATATTTAAAACTAAAATTATTTGACAAAAAATGTCAATTCCAATGACCAAAGTTAGGTTTTTTACCAAAACGATTTTGTGATGTATATTGTACCCCTCCTGTCACCAGCAAAAGTTTAAATTTTTTTCCCGATAACATCCATCTGTGGAAAAGTATCAAGATATCTAGGCACGACCTTGTAGTAACCTGCCATAGTAATTTTACAAACATCCTGTACTCCAGTGCAGAATAACTTACTAGATGTACTAGAAACTTAATAATGGAAAATTTTACAAGGCGACTCCTGTAGTAAATAAATAATAAAATACATCATTTAAAGACTAGTTTGTAAGTTTTTCTCTGAGTTTGTTCGTCCTTATTCACAAATACGCAGGACTATGGCGTAAAGATGATTTTAAAATCAATATTCTTTATAAAGTCTTTCATGATTGTCTTGATAGAATTGCTTTATAAAACGATCATAGAGATATAAATAGAAATTTAGATGATAATGAACTGAATTCCGTCAAAGTTTCTATTTTTATATTGAAACTTGTTGTAGCTAATTTTTATTTAAAACCATTGATTTAATAACGATAAATCTCACTTTTGAAAAAAAATATCGATCTGCTCTATATGATAGACCTAACAGCCAACAACCATAAAAATGAGGCATCCAATGCTTTCCTAATTTGAAATCTCAAATTTGAGCAAGATAAAATGTTTCGTTTGGAATTTATAGCCAATTAATCGATGTTGACCAACAGTGTCGAATTTTGATCAAACATCGATAATCAATGATTTTTCTAAAAACAGTTATAAATTTGTTACTGAATCTCTTGTGGACCAAGTTTGAAGTATAACGGAAAAATTAATTTTTTGACCTGACGTCATCGGCTGCTATCTAGGCCCGCTCATCATTTAGAAAAAAATTCTGTCCAAGGTACCGATGTACTAAATTTCAGTCCAATCGAACCATTAGAAGTATATTTTGTAGGGGAGATTACCAACCCCCCTTTCGTTCATCTACGACGTGTAATTAAAAAAACGTACCATGTTAAAAGAAAATACTGAACGGTTAACAACTTGGCCCACTTAGCATTTTCATTAGTTTTTTTTACCGGCAATGTGTTTTGAATAAAAAGGACTATCGATTTATATGAAATCAATTTTATTCTATTCGTTTTGAACAAAATATTTCACTAAAATTACTAAAATGATTTATTAGAAATTGAATAGATAGGAGTCGTATATTCAAAAATTCGTAATTGAAGCATCGTATAGGAAAAGAGATATAGAAAAAATGGGAAATATAATTTGTCATAAAAAGAAAAGTCGCATACAAATAGTTGTAAATATATAAATATATAGTTGTTGTATAGAATGTTATGTAATACGGATGTGATGACTATTTCGACATCACAATTTTCAAATTAATTACAAATTTATTACAAGATTTTTGTACATCACCTTTTCTATAACATTTAATTAATATATACGACTTTTTATATTTCTACCAAGTTGTTAACGACTTTTTCTATATTACGACTTTGATGCATCTGATGCATTTGTAAATTTATGAATGTGAAAGAGTGACTGTCAATTGATGACAGTAGTTAAATGCAAAGCATCCATATGATAAAAGATTTTAAAAACATCCCACAGGCGTATCAGAGTCAATCTGCCCATGGAGCAATAAAACATAAAGTCAAAGTAACAATAGTTCAGTAAAATGGTATTTAAAGTAACTTAAAGGTAAGTTTAAAATAATATGATATGATTTCTGTGTTTACGAATAAATTTAATAAATTGAGACTTTTTTAGCCATTAGCACAAGTTAAATTAGAATAAACGTATTTAACTAGATGAATTGCAATGCAAAATACACTGAATATAAATAGCAATGTATTGATTTAGATATTGAAAAAAAACACGCTCTAAAAAATATAGAATATTAATATATCTCTTGTAAATAGGCAATGTGATAAGATTGTACCCGTTAAAATTCTGTTTTTGGTGTAATTGAAATTTCATTTTGACCATTTTATGACCCTAGTTATGTCTATGGATATGTAGAAGTCAGATACATACGTATACAGTAATTTCAATTATTTATGGTTTTTAGTACGATGTAGTTGAAGCTAATCGCTTTACAAAATGTGAAATCTATCAAAATGTTTAATTTACACGTAGTTAGTTTGTTAGCAGCAAACTCAGAGGCTTTGATATAATTGAAATGGATAGAACCTCAATGTACGTAGGTAGGTACATCCAATATTAAATTCATGTAGCCATCTATTAAAACTATGATAGAATTATTTTAGTAAATGATATCACAAATTTTCACTAACTGAATGTCAATCTGTTAACAGAATGTCACTAAGACTGTCAGATAAAGAAGAATTTATTTGTTTTAATTTTGAAACATAAATTGACAGAAAGCATGTGCTAAAATGACAGTACTGGTTCAATTCAATCTCCATCTTATTAACCATACCACCCCCCTTCCAAACCATAGAATCACTGTTTTTTAGAACATTAAACCATTGCTACTAGTACAAAATAAAGAAATAAATATAGAATTAAAACTTAAATACGAAATACATGGACTTATTATGTGTTTCTTGGGATGTAAATTATTATATTTGTTTTCCGCATTAGAAATGGAACTAAAAGTGAACAACATAGACCAACAAATAATATAGTCTAATTTAAAAATTAAACCAGAATAGAGTAAAGATTGATGGTGCTGTTTAAGTCATTTTAAATAATTTGGATTTACATGTGTATCCTTGGTCCCTTGTTGGTCAACTGCACAATTTCCATACATATCAAGGAAACTTTTTAACAAACTATGAAATAACTAATATAATAGTCGACATTATAATTTTTTAACAAGCCGTGTTTCAAATGAATTTTATCCATATCCCAATGTACTGCAGTACCATTTACTGAATAAATATGTCTTTGCACCACAGGTAGTCAAATTTTAATTTAAGCGACAGAACAGCTGAAAAAGAATACCTATAGAGTTCCACAAGCCCCTAAAGCACCCAAAAGGTTTCTTTCTATAAACGATAGCTAGTTAGTAACTGAAAAAATTCAATGATAGGAAGACATCCATATTGTATATATTATGCTTTGTAAATTCAATTACAGTAATTGCACATTTTTAAAACTACATATTTCTTCTTTAAATATGTCCATATTATACCTACAGTACATACATTATAGATCGCTAAAAATAAAATATGAGAATTTAAAAGGGGAAAGAAATTGTATCTATTTACCTTTTCTATTACCTAGTTAATAGTTTGAAGGCAGTTAGTATAGTCAATTTAATTTGTTTAGAAAGATTCGGTTTTAACCTTTAAAATAGTCTGACACGGTCCATTATATTACTTGTATAAGTCACGGTTACAATATTGAAATAATATTTCTTTTTACTTCAGTGACATATAAACATCTAAGCTGCCCAAAATACATGTTTTCTTGGCTTTGCTTGATTTTTTTTAGTTTATAAGGACTTAAACTTTCCTGTGAAATAAATAGATATCGTTGATACATCAGTCTGGTTATCTATGACTATACATACTACATCAAACATCCTAAAGTTTGGAAGCTAAATTTTAAAAATTAGCTGCTTAACTTAGAACACAGAATTTCACTTTGGACATCGATTCAAGTTTTAGAGCGGACCCCCTGCCTTCCATGCCATTTAAGAACAAATTGTCAATGAATCCCTGGCCAAATTGAAATTGTCCATAGATTTAGAAGCACATACATCGCATTCGAGTCGATAACCTAACAGCCAAATAAAAAATGCGATGATAACAAGATGATGAAGGCGACATGTAATAACAACAAAACTTTTAGACAAAATTTCAAATAGACAGTCTGAATTTAAGAAAAAAAAAATAGAGTGAACTTTCAAAACGTAATCAAACTTTCTGTCAATAATCTTTCACTTTCCCATATACAGAAATTATTAGATAGAACCATCTACCTACCTATATAACATGCATACCTACCTAAATACATTAAGTATGACGTAAAACTTAAGTAAAACTAAACAAAATCTAAAAAACGATCCGAGTTCAAATAGTTAAAACATGTTAAGCTATCAACATTTTTTCATTTTATCTAAACTAACATGGCTTGTATTTATAATATTTTGGCGACATTTGTCGATTGCTGTAACCGATGGATAAATACATAATATATATCCTTCCCATCAATTTCATTACATCATAGAGGGAAGCTAAAAATTTAAATTTATTATAAGACTTAATCAGAAATTAACATGCCTAATGGAAACTAATACATTAATTTGCTGTAGCAACATAACCAAATAACTTTAATTTTAATTTAAAGTATTCAGTTCAATCCATGTGTCTGGTCATTTGTTTTAAAAAAAAGTATCAGTAAAATTAAACGTTTAGATTACAAGAAAGTTTCAATTTGCAGATGGTTCAGCAGATATCAAAAATGTCAGCTAGCATTGAAACAAACTTGACTGACTAAGTGATCCCTATGTCTTAAGTACAAGCAAAACATGTCAAAGACAACAAGACCAATAGCTAAAAGTATTGGGTGATAGACGTTTAGTGATGGCTTTGACAATCTACTGACAGTTACTCTCACCAAATTGCCATAAATTTAATGCAGCAATACAGATGTCTATTGCATTCCTACCATCACCAAATCACGTATATCCATTTCAGATTAACACGGGATCAAATTTTAATTGCTTATTATTATAAAAAACTAAACATTCGATTTAGCTGAAAATGTCAAAATTTGGTAAATGAAAAATTAGTTCATGGCCTAGTGAAACTTTAATTACTAAATTATTTACCGGCTTTCAATAACAGTAACGGTGGTTACAAGGGTATAGTTCTTAAATAAGTATAGTACGTCTATTGATTAGAACCTACTTTTTGGTAACGTAGTGAACAGAACATAATTAGACCTAGACTTGTATTTAACGTAAATATCCATTGAGATTTGCTTTCAACACAGTGTTCCTACCATATGTATGTAGGTAGTACCCGGCCTGTATTCATATGTCACTGAGACTGATTTCATTCATTCAATTTTCCTATTAGCTATTTACTACGAAGTAAGACTACTACTAACTATCAGTTGAAAGTAGTTCGATAATAAGCAGTTATTTTTTTTAAAATAATACTGATATAGAATTTAAATATTTCTAATATAAAATCCATAGTTCAAGTATAGAAAATCTACTAACTGCCATTGCCTGGGTGTTCGGATACTTCCTCTTCTAGAAAATCGTTCTTTAAAACCGAAACCATTTTAGATAATATCCGAATATCCAAAATGTCTCATTTTTGTTATAAAATAATCAATTCTATTTTGGATCCAAAGAAAGATCATAAGTATGGCATCTATTTAGAGGTTGTATGTTAAAAACTAAGCTTTTGATTCTAGTTTAATTTTAAATTAGCATTTGCTGCAGTTGAGATATTATTGTAAACGATGTCACCTTAGATACAAGTGGGTGAAAATATAAAATATAAGAAGTTGACAAGATTTGAAAAAAACCCACTTTATTCGAGTACAAAGAATGCGCTGAATCACAATGTAGGTACACTTTCAAGGTCATTTATTGTAGAATATCTTCCATACAAGGATCTTATTATTATAACTTTCTAAAAATGGCTTCTCACAACTATTTTCAATTAATTTTAAAATTGATTAGGTATGTGAAACTATTTCACCCGTTTTTTGTGAACAAAAATGATGAAATAGATAAGAAGCTTCAAATACATAAATGCATTGTGGTTCTGAGGGATCTATAATTTCAATTTATTTAAATTTTAACAATTTAGCTGTCGAAAATCTGTATAAATGCAGTTCGACAAATGTACCAAGAGTATTAAAATCCCATGCCGTAACACCCTCACTGTATATTTGCTTGGCTGACTATAAAAAAGTTTGGTCTTAAAATAGCGGCATCTTCTAAGAAATCAACAAAATAATAATAATAGTAGTAATAATAAGTTTTGTACTTCAATAGTCGCTTTTGGCATAGATTAATACAAGAAACAGGATTGCTGCTAATTTGAAATATTAAAGAAAAGTAATCTATAAAACTATTGATAATAAACCTAATTTCCATGTAAAATTAATGAATAAATTTAGTTACAAGACTGAAATTTTGAAATTGGTCCTGTTGGTGTCCTAATAAAATTTATAATAATAATGACTTTCTCAAAGAAGGGTATTGTCTGTAAATCTGTTTTGTGAATACCTGTATATTTGTGTATACTAATAACTGCATAAACAGGCGCTAATCCAAGGTGTGGACTGGAGGGCCAATTATTTTAGACCCTTTTGTAAGGATTGTGTTAAAGAAGTAAAACAAAAAAATAGCATGTATTTTGCACCCATCCTAAATTAGAGATTGACAAAAACAGTTTTATGAATTTTCATTATATACCTATCATTTGTATTTAACTAAAATTGAGATTATGTGAAAATATTGCCCTTAAAAGAATATCCTGTACCCGCATCTGCATAAATAAAGTATTTGGAATAAAATCACAAATGATCAAAAGTAAAAGCAACAACCAAAAAGGAAATTTGAGGAATACTTGCACAACACCAGCGTGCGGCAGTTGTAGCAATGAATAGAGAATGTCTGGTGAGGAAGAAAGCAGCTGCAATTTGGGCTATGGCTCTTGCTTGTGACATTGTGGAGGAGAGGCGACCGCCTAGTGTGGATATTCATAGACAGCCAAGCCCTAGTTAGAGCCCTTAGGAATGGTACAGCTACCAGTTGGTACCAACAGTTGGTTACCTGCGGAAGGTAGAACCAAAATGGTTTGACGCGACAACAACAACAGAACGGATGGATCAGTTAAAACTCGAATTCAGAAATCCAAGTGAGGAAATATGGTGCGATGAAAACGGTGTTTCTGATAGGCATTAATAAGCCGATGGCGCTTCAGATAGCAAATGGAGTTGGTTATGATCAAAATGAACCCTATAAAGATTGAGCTAACTTCGTCTACTTCTTAATTGGAAATCTGGAGAAGCTGATCAGCGTCTGTAACTAAACTACACAAGGAAACCAAACAACTCGTTGATTTCAGAAATATTGAAGACTTTCTGTAGTTGCCATATATCATTTTCCATCTAAGAACATTTTGAGAAAAATCTATTAGGCAGATATTATTCTTCCTCGTCACAGCTAGTGTGCTGATAGGGCTAGTCGCTTTATCAATCTTGAACATCTATTTTCTAATCCTTTCTTAGGGGAGGGGTGGCATCATGCCTGAACAAGTCTTTTAGCTTTTAGACTTCGTTGTGGATCTTCAGATCATCCTCTTCTGACTTCTGCTGGTGCCAGCACTAACTACAGATCCCACAGTTATCTTGACTTGAGAGTGGATTTGTTAGCCCTCTTTTTTGTCAAGGTCATCAGAAATTTCGTTCCCTACCATGTTACGACGTCCCTTCTTTGTTCATTGATCTTGTGGAAAATTCTTCTGATCACAACCACGACTTTATCCGAGTAGCTGACTTGATTGTTTCAAAAGCAACTTTGCTGTAGGTAAAAAATTAAGGATCAGTTGCCACAAAAGTCTGACTGTGGGTTAATAAAATCTAGATATTTCATAATTCTTTAAAAACAGCGAAGGAATTCAGTTATATTCCTATCAGAAGATAGTGAATAAGCTTCTGAAAAAAAGACTTGGACGGAAAGTTCCCAATATAGAGAAAAAGTCAGATTAAATAGCTCTGAGAAAATTGGTATTGCAACTCAAAAACCAAAGATCCCTTTAAAATTAAATAATTTATGTAACTTTGTGGGACACATGCTGGAACGAGATTTCTGCTTAAGTTGAACTGAAAATGATGCCGTGGAATAGTCCACAGAATTTCCTAATATTCCTTTGAAGCTCAATAGCAAGATATGTAGAATGAAATCTTTACTGTAGCAAACATACAAAATTAAAAAATAATAAATCAAAATCTGTCAAGCTTTTGACAGTACTAACATCATAGTAATGAATATATTCCAACCAAAAGATGTGTAAAAAATATATGGCTTCAACATAAAAACAGCATCTGTTCAAGATCAAATCAAAACTAAGTAATCATGTGCATCTTGTTCTACACAAAAGCTGAAGCATGATAAGATGGTCAGTCAAGCTTGGTGACCGAAAGTACTATCTAGTATATCGGTAATCCAAAAATCCATGAAACAATCCAATCAGAAATGAAAAATGTAAAGTTGTTAAAATGCAAAAGAATAACAAAAAATATGGTGTGGGACTTTGGACCAGTTTTATGTGTACACAACCGTCATTCTTCCCATAATCTAGTTATTATTCAAAATGTAAAAGGCTAAATAAGCACTAGT
>JAUYWI010068321.1:0-14725 GCA_034780595.1 Parotoplana pacifica
TTAAGTGTAATGTTCATTTGATCCTGCCCATTTCTTGAAACTCACATTACCTTTGTCTTCTTTATGTTTATCTTCATAAAATCATAGTTACTCTTTGACTACATTATGTATTACGAGTATGAAATTCTATTGAAATTTTGATAACAAATTTCTACATTATTTATGTAGAAAGACTTCTACAGAAGTTGTTTTTAAATTCGTAATTGAAGTCAACAAAGAATATTAAAACGAATTCTGCGTTGCAAATGAAAATCAATATACCACTAGTAACTAATTTCATATAAGGCTTCTTAATCATCTTTTGTGTAAGAAATACATATTTAAAAAATCATGTAAAGTTAATTTTATACTTGGAAAATAAACCACAAACACAAAACAGCATCTTCCTATAGTTGCGGCACGGTAGAGAGGAAACTTTTTTTTACAATAATCTAATCAAAGAAATAAATAAAATGCCAAGTTTAGAACAAAATTCAACCATTTAAGGTAATTTTTTTTATTGTATCTCTAAAATGATAAAACTATTTCACGACTTCTTAATAAATGAAGAAGAATAAAAAGCTAGCCAAACAGCCAAATAACTGACAAACGTTGGGACAGAGGTCGAGTGGTTCAGCATTTTAATGTCCATGTTGAAAACAATTTTGATTGCCCTAATGGGCAAGCTGACGCCATAGCAAATAGATTCATGCTGAGCTGTTAACACGGCTGAACCAGTCCTGATCTACTATGGATACATTTTGTTGCACAAAACAAATTCTGCCAATAAGGTAGAATTTACTTGCAAAACTTTCAGTGACATTTTCGTAACTTGATTTGAAAGTGTCTAATCTATTGTTCTGATATAATAAAGTCTGGTTCTTAAAAATAAAATAAATGAAATTCTGTTAGAAAATGTTTTATTAAAAATGCTCATATGTATGTACATAAGAATTTTTTAATATAATGCATGTCGTCCCTCTATAATGCATCTATTTTGGGTAAGCAAATTAAATTGTTGTTACAAGATATATATGAACCGAAGTTAATTATTACCCTATACTGGATATATGGAACTTTATTTTAGAATTTTCAATTTATATAATGTTGCCTGTCATAGTTGTCTTTATAAATTAGTAAATTAGTTTATAAAAACTACTATAGGTAACTTTTAATCAAAACCAGAATTAATGCCCAATATAATGATTCTTTTGTTTTAAGTAATACAGAAAAGATGCAGGCAGAATAAAGCTAATATAATTTAAAAGTTTGGTTATAATAGATACAGGTTTTGAGATTGTCGACGGTAAGTAGATATAAGAAAAAAATATCGTGTTATAACTTATTTAATTAACTAAGGTAAAGTGACACAGTTTAGACTTTCATACAACTTGATCTTCTATTAATATCAGGGTGATCGATTGACATATTTTAAAGTTCTATCAACCTTCTTTTATAAATGTTATGCATATAAATTTCATTTTGCACTTAGTTACAAAGTAGATCCAATATTTATTCCGGATAAAACTAAGACATTACTTTAAAAAAAAGTGCTACATAAGTACAGAGAAGATGATAAAGTAAAATAAAAAAAGGAAATTTTCTGTGTCTTGAAACCACAGATATATTGTCAGCCTATGATCAGTGGCATGGTCCGAAATCTCCGAAATTTTATGATATATATGTAGACTTCTACTGAACTATTAAAAACATAGTATAATGAATTTTCAGTGTTGAATCACAAAATTATGTACTTGGAAAAATTAGAACACATCATGTTCTCAAAAGTAATTTTTAACAACGCCAAACGTGTAATTACATTCTAAACCACACCACTAAAACTGATAAAAAATATACAAGAAGTGAATTATATAATTTGTTAAATTTTCGGCATTATTAATTACATGCATTTAGAAAGTACCTAAACTGCAGAAAAACTCTCAATATGCATAGCAAAAAATCTTTATTGGAAGTATAACCACATCGTATTCAGAAGAACAGTATTTTTGCTTAAACGGAAATGACATAAAAAAGAAAACTATAGAAATCGATTTGTTACAAAGTTGAATTTGAGTTTTTTCAAAAAACTGAATTACTATCAATGATAATTCCAACTTGTTGATTTGAGAATGGTGCAACAAGATTATATCAAATGATTAATATCCACACTATCTAACTCTATGCATTTTGAAAAAGGATTGGTACCTTGTGATATCTATCTATCTATATAGATAGATAGATATCACAAGGTACCAATCCTTTTTCAAAATACAACTAATCTGGAAAATAAATTTTGTTAAAAATAATACTATGTTGTGTGCAGAAAATATAACATCGCATGCACATAATAAAGGAGGAGAATGCCATATTGGTCGTGATGTGAAATGTATTGAAACAATGCAATGAATTTATTGAGTAGACTAGAGTAGCCGATATTCCTAATGATGAGGAAGGGATTCAGTTCATATCACAAAATATTTGTTTTATGTGTTGAGATAAAAGACAAGCCCAATTATGTTTTAGAGCCACAGAACTTGAAATGACTCATTCACTCTTCAACAAAAATACCTACTATCTTTGTTGGAAAATTATTAGAAATTGCTAAAATGTAAAAACCTTTAATTCAATTAAACTTAATTAGTTGTGATAGATAGAAAAAGTAGCTTATCCTAGTTTTGTAATTAATTGATTTTCTTATTATTAGTCAGATGCCAACTCTATTCAATTATATCTGTGTAGTTCTAGGAGAGCATTCATTAATTTCAATATATGTAATATTGATGATAATGGCTTTAGGATTTTTTCTGCTTTAGGGAATGAGTAAATGTATAGGCTGGCATTTACTAGAGTTAGATATATCCTCCTACCACTTTATATATGGATGAAATAGGTGTTCAAGTCGGAAACATAACGTTTAAACTCATGCATAATTATTTTACTTAACATACTAAAGATTCTATTTTATCAGCTAGAGCGTACATATACTAAACATCAATTTACAACCTAGTTACCATTAGTTACACAAATCTACTTTAAAATCATCATAATGGTAATTTAATATATTAAACACACTATTTCCTTTTAAATAAAATAGGTAATAAATTGTAAAGCAACCAATTTTATAGAAGTAGTTCAGTGCGATTATTAGCTAAGCTTTATATTTTATGTTTATAATAATTTAAAAAAAATTATGTAATGAGTAATATACACAAAATTATATTTAAATACAATGAATGAATAGACAATACGACAAAGAGAAAAAAATTGTCTAAGTATCATAAAAAATATTCAAAAAAATTAAAATTCATAAATTTAATTACATATTTTAATTATTGTACATAATACATATTATTTTGTTTTGGATGTCTTGCTAATCATCCAACATGACTACACAGATGTATCACTATTCGATTCATTTATATGTTATACAATTTCCCATACATTAGCGCCCTCGACAATGCATTTATTTACATCAAATAATCAATTAACATGTGGAATCCCGTCTAGTACTGTCAGACTAAAACCAATCTAACGATATTCTATTCAAATAATGGTTTCAAAACCAGAAGTAGTATATTCAAATAGCAATAAAACAATGTCAGAATATTATGACTATTAACAAAGTGAACAAAAACAACAAACTTATTTTCAAGTAATTTCAGTGATAGAAATTAAAGTAATGTATTGCTCAATATCATCTTTTTCTTTACCATTTAAAAAGTCTTCTACCTTTAAATGGGAAATGAAGACACCAAACGAACCACGAACAAAATAATCAATTTCTACTACTTTGAAAATCGATTAAATTTACCAAATAGTAAACTTCTATCTGTCTAAATATCCATTTATTTCCAAGATTGTTTGTTATAGATATCTATCTTTATAATAGAAAAATAACAATTATATATCGAAATATACTCAACAAATTGAACACTGATTTCAATAATTTAAAACTGCTGAAGCTAAAATAGTAGATATGCCAAATATAAATTCAGTTACTTTTCTAATACATATGCCATAATAAAGAAAATAATAACACCAATAGTACCTATAATACATATCCACAATAATAACAAAAGGTATTATATTTTTAAAAAACGCACAAGTTAGGATAGCTTAAATTAATTTTCAATAATATTTCTATCAAACATTTTTTTATTTAATCTGGAGACCGGAAGTATTTCAGGAAGAAAAAGTGAGTGTTCGTTTTGTATGAATTGTTAAAGTAAATAGAAGAGTGATAGCTATCAGTTTCGCAATATTATAATTAAATAGATATTGGCCGTCACATAAAAGGTAAGCTTTTAGACTACAGTACTTTAATAAGGTAATAAATAAACACACAAAATTATGATACCTATTTCAACACTTTTGCTTATCTATAAAAATCTTTCTTCATTTCATTGTAAATCTGCCTCAATTGAAATGATACACGGAAATGTTCTTCTTAACAATTAAAACTTTTAATTACTGTGTTGTGTAGGTAAACAATCAATTCCAGTTACAAAAGTTTTGTTAGTAACTTAAAAAATATTCATTGTAGGTAGAATGTGTCTAAGCAGAAAACAAATATTCATTTTTATCATTTCTAAATATGCAGTTACTTCTTCTAAACTTAGTGTTAGGTAACATAAGAAGTCAGAATTAACAAACTTTCCTATAGAAATTGAGGCAAGCTAATAAGTTAAACCTGTAGAAATGATATTATACTCGTAAAAAAGACGATACCAATTTTTCTATGAGGTAGGCAAGTAAAAATATCAAGTAAAAATTTATTGACCGATATTATGTAATTATTAAACACAATCTTATGATTAGCGAAAAATTATACATACATATATGTATATCAAAACCAAAGGTAGTAGATATGGATAACATCAAGCAATAATGAACCATATTTTAAATTATTTGTCACCTAGAAATTATTTCGCATTAAAAAATGATGAAACCGTTAAATAGCATTTAGTAAAAAATTAATGGCATTTCGTTAGGTGAAAAGCCTAAGGCTCTGAATTTTTCAGTCTATGTAAAATCTAAATGAAAAGGTGATCAAGTATTATGGTTTAAGATTGAACAAATAAAAATATAAGGAGATAAAACGGTGTACAGTGGTGGACTTTTTAATAGAGTATAGAAGAATATCGATAAAAAATCAGACAATTTTATCATATTTATTATAAATGAATTTGATTGGTGAGAAATTAATTGAAATTGTTTCTTTCATTGGAAGTTGATTCACTACTACGTTTATGCAGGGTATGCACTGAAATTATGTGCATAATTGCAGGATAATTTTTCAATGGCAGTTAATTACACTGTATTGATTTTATCAATTATGGGGAGACTAAAGGACATTAATAATACCACTAAAGTTTATAATTTATCATATTTAGAATCAGGAAAGACACAAAAAGAAGTATCCAATTTGTGTGGAATATCACAACAAATGGTTGATAATCTGAAATCCAAGCCATTTAAACAATGTGGCCATTAGGCAAAATTCACTGATCATACAAAGCGTCCTCTTGTGACTGAGGTTAAAAGAACAGACATATAAGTAGTGTGCAATTAATTACAGTCTCCACCTCAAGCTATTGGTGTTAATGTTCACCCTCATACTATCAGAAAACAACTCGTTAAATTGGGTTAAAATGCACATCATCCAAGATCAAAGCCAAAATTTGACTTCAAACATGAAAAAAGCAAGGCTGCAATGGGCCCATAGATATTCCCACTGGATGGTTGATGATTGATTAAATGTTGGCTTCAACTATTAGAAGACATAGTGCAATATGTTTGTTGGCTACCTTCTGAAGAATTTCATCCCAATTACATACACCAAACTGTAAAGCATCCTACTTTGCAGATGGTCTGAAGTGTGTTTTCAGGAAAAGGCATTTAGTGAATGGGACAATGAATGCTGTCAAATATTGTGATGTGCTAAGGCAGAGATTGGTGCCTCAACTAAGGGATTAGTATGGTACAACACATCCTGATGGTTTTATATTTATGTAGGATTCAGTGCCCTGTCATACTGCACAAGTTTCTATGAGCTGTATTAGGAAACTCACCTGACCTGAACCCAATGGAGAATTTATGGGATTTATTGAAGAAGAAAATAGCTAATGATCATCCCACAAACAAAAACGATCTCATTGGTTCACTAATAAGATATTAACATCATGATGAGGATATACTGGGACAAACACATATTCTGATTTCTTCCATTTCAAGACAAATTGCAGCATGTATTTGTGCTAAAGGAGGACATACTAAATTGTGTGTTTTCTAATATTACTATCTGTATCTTGGTATTATGTATGATAACTAATGATGTAAAGAATAATGTAAAATATAAAGTCAAATGCTAAATAATTTTAAAATGTACATTATTTGAATATAATTCTACTTTACTTTATTAAAAAGGCCACCACTGTAACTATATGATCTATTTTTAATATTGGTATAAAGCCGCATTTTGTGTATAAAGTGTTGTATTTACAATTATTGAATATTATACATATGTATTACGATTTATGTTAGAGAATACGTAACTGTAAATACAATATTGATTGGACAAATGTTTTAACTTTTAAATTTGATGTGACAATATGTTTGGTTAATTCTCCTAGGATATTAAACGTGTACAGCTCATATATCAAAATTAACACTCAAAATAATATTCAAAGGGGTCTATCAGACCCCCCCTCTCCGTCCTGCGCGTGTTAAACACCAAATAATATACAGTTAATTTTTTTAAATATGATTTACGTGTCAGGACAAATCTAAATTATTAATTATGTACCTAAGATTTTTTATAATTTTTTCGTTAGTGATATCTTTGAGTCAGGCATACTATACATTAAAGCGTTTTTGACCCCTAATAAGGATAACACCGGGAGTGTTCTGGAATTGTGTCCATGAAATCACCTGCCAAGTCAGCCTTGTGTCTGGGTTAGCTGACTAATGCAGTAGATATTGCACCGGTTGTCTTTGTCCCCCAAAAGCAAATTGAATGGCAGCATAATTTTTAACAAAATAATCTTCTAAACGATTTAAAATAATAAGTTCAACACATTTTTGGATATACATAATTGGTAAATTCGACAGGGGTGTGGAGATCTAAGCCAATGACAATTGAGCTTTCCTAATGGGTTTAAAGATCGTTAAAAAGCGGCAATTATATTTTAGGCATTAAAATGTTTCGCCGTGAATGTGCCAGATGCTGTCTGAATAATTTTGGTCGCCACCGACACTAACATTGAGGCAAAATAAATAATTTGTTGTCAGAAGATATATTGTGCATTGCTAGTTTAGAGGGCTGATTGTTGTACGAGTGTGCGTAAGAGTTAATAAAAAAACAGGCATACTTTGATAAAAATATACTACTTATTCATATTACTCGCAAATGATAGCCCAGAACAGCTGTTTGGCCTCATCAGCCAGGCATAATCACAGCCTGAGCAATATAAAATGTTCGTATATTTCATATCAAAGCAGAGAAGTAAATAACATTTTGCATAAAAAGCGAAAATGTAGAAAGTTTGCAGAAAAAAAATATTGGAAGCCTGTTTTAAACTCTTTATACAAATTTAATGGTTTATACCAAATTATAAAACCTTAAAGTTTCCAAGAAAATTAAAATAATCGCTATTTTATTGGCTAAAAACGGTAATATTTTGATTCATAAACATCTTCTTACGTTATACATAAAACCGACTTTTGAACAATTGTCGAAATGACCTATTTTTGCAAGACCCTCTAAAAAACAGCTACTGTTGTAGATTAGTAATTATTGATTATTGAATACTGATTATTGATTATTGTTTTTTGATGATTGACTGTTTACCTTTGTTGTTATCGTCGTCGTAACTATTTTCCTTGCTGCTGAACATATTTGTCTTCATCCTAAAAGTTGTTATTGATGTTGAAGAAGCGATCGTTTGGATTTCTATCGCTCACTTCATTTTGTCTACTCTACTTTTCATATCTAAGAAAAGATTAATGAAAAGAAATGGATGATTTTGTTAAAATTCTACCACCTTAGAAGCTATGTACGATTGCCTTGTTTTGCTTTTTCTCTGCCTATTCAATGGATATTGTGTTTGGTTAACTCTCTGTGGTTCAAAATAACGGAAACAGCTAACTAAAAGACAATAAAAATAAAAATGTGTCCAACCTATGTAGATTTTGGTTTTATTTTTCAAGCATTACAAATAAAGGAGAAATTAATTTGAATTATTACAGAATCATAGACAATATTTTATAGCAACATTTAAATCGATTTCTACAATTTTCAATGCGCTTTTCTATTTCTTCCTAAGCTCTTTTCCGATATTATTCCCAATATATTTCTGTAATTACTATTTAGTGTACATAGATATCTTTTATTTGATGATCTATGATTCAGTATTAATTCAAATTAATTTATCCTTTATTTGTAATGTCTGAAAAGGGTTGAACAATAAAACCGAAACCTAGGTTTGGCACATTATAATTTTTATTAGCTCTCTATGGTTCGTTTTTTCTGTATTTCGTTCTTTCTGTGGTTCGTTTCTCTCTGTGTTTCGATTTTTTCTGTATTTCGTTTTCTGTATTTGTTTTGTTAACTCTCTGTGGTTCGTTTATTTCTGTGTTTTGTTAACTCTCTGTGGTCCGTTTCTCTCTGTGGTTGGTTGGTTGGTTACTTTCTGCTTTTCACCCACCCACTAGCTTTTTGCTATTAGCATCATAGTTTGGGCACCGTTTTTTTATTTTTTTAGAACACACTTAGCTATAGATCCATAGATAGAGCTCATTTTCTCGAAGACGCAACGATATTTTTTTTTGGTATAAACCAGTCGAAAAGATTTGCTACGTTGAGAGCAGCCAGTAGCCGAGTGAGTGGTGATGGCAGAGCAGCGCGTTGGACTACGGATCGGGAGGTCCCCGGTTCGAGACCTGGTGGTCGTGACTCACTTTGGGAGCCGGTTTTTTGTTGCCCAAAGGGCCGTGAAGAGGCCGTGTGCCGCCATCCATGGCGTCCGTGGCTACACCGAGTGTGTAGCTGGCACACAAAATCCTCCTCTGGCGTGTCGCAGCTCAGGGCCTCACTGTGGGCACCTAAAATGGCGGATAAATGAAGACGAAGAAGAAGCCAAATCAGATTTTGAGAAGCAATTAATGTATTCAGCATGAATGATAAAAGCACCAACTTTGTCAACAATTAAAACTTTAACAATTACACCTGCTCCATCAGTTATTGTTTTTTTGGATCCAGTTACTTTGGCCTTGAAATGTCGTATCTATGATTCATCCAATCAGCTTATAGTTTCGGGATACAAACTTCTCAGATTTCAATTATGGGCAATGTTCTCCGTTTAAGAGAACCATCTGTTGTTTTATTTGTTACAATTATTATTATTAATTTTCGAAACTACTTGCCAGTAATACACATTTTTTGGGGAACAAATAGCAGAAAGCATTTTTAGAATAAACCTATTTCCAGTGAACATTATAAGACCACGCAAAACTTTCTGCTGAATTGCAACATCAACAAAATTATGTACCCTAAATTGGAGCAAAAATGGAGTAATCTTGACATGTTGAGAGAGACAAACATCGAACTTAGGAAGCAACTGGGTCCGAAAGAAAAACAATTTTGATGTTTATCAGTCACCCAATTTAATACTTTTATCATTCTTGTATCCAACTATTGACTAAACCTCTATCAGCTAGAAAGCGGATAATCAAAGTTAGCGCGTGTCATATAAGAAGGACCACACAACAGCACCAAATGAAGATTTTTGTCAATCCCTTCCTTGCGAATCATCGTCGTTAGTATGGTTTTAGAACCATTCTTTCAAACTACACCACCCAGTGTAGTTGGAGATTTAAAATGTTGAAGCAAACACTCTTGGAGTACATATGTACCTAGACTGAACACGTTCTGTTAGGTGCTTCCTTCTACCTACTATCAGCTGCTGGCTGCTCTGACCAAACACCAAACCGCGCAAAATGTTGACAGACGGTTGATTAAACGTTGCTAGCTGTTGTTAGGCAAATAAACACATTGAACAAACGTACCTAACACAATTTGTTAGTTACATTTACAACAGTTTAAGGTATTTTTAATTCACAAAACCAATTATCTCCAACAAAGTCTGAATAATTTTACATCGGACAGGAAAGACTATTGTCAATTTAAATCAAAATGTATAACGTTTTCATTGGGTTCAGAGAAAAAAATTAAACAAAAACCAGGTATATGTTTATTAAATTATACTACTTATTCATACTACTCGCAAGTGATAGCCCAGGACAGCTGTTTGGGCCTTGTTGGGCCTCATCAGCCAGGCATAATCATTACCTGAGCGCAATATAAAATAAAAAACATTTTCATTGGTCCACGCATGTTGCCCGGAAATCCCCCCAAAAAACAAAGAAATCGGCCATCTAACTCTCCCCCTCCACTTCCGAACAGGGCACTATAATGACGATCATACCGTTCGACGTCTGCGGGGGCCCACCGCCACATGCCCCGGGCCCTCGGGCGGCCGCCAGTCAAAAGCGGCGGCAGAAGCGTCGGCGGCCCTCCCCGGATCCTCCCGACAACTGGCAGCATGCGCCGATGCTGACAAATGGCGGGCGCTGCGCTCCTCCTTCAAGGCCAGTGCCAGGCTTTTCCGCCAGGTGCTCAAGGAGAAGGAGAAAGAGCGTGGCGAACAGCAGCACGCCGCCGGGGACGACAACGGCGGAGGAGATGGTGGAACTGCATCGTCGGGGGTCCCCCAGGGAGGAGCAGCGGCTGCTAGCGGCGGCGGAGAGTCGGTGCCCAATTCTCAAGCTGTGCAGGATCTCATTCTGTTTCGTGAGAGATTGAAATTGAAGAAGAAGGGCATCTCATCATCGCCCTGGCGATGCAGCGCTCAGACCCGAGTGATTGTGTCGCCACCGTCGGGAGATCAGGATGGTATGCCGGAGGGGGGCTCACTGGGTCAGGTAGGAAAGACACTTGCATCAAGGACGCTTAATCTGTAAAATTTAGAGAAAACTCAGTAATACATAATGTTTATTATGCTGTAACAATTATTCGGTATACTACTGATACTACTATCTAGTAGTAGAAATAATAATAATAAAAAATAATTCCCCAAAAGACAACAATTATGTTGCCTGTTATGACACTTATCTTTGATGCAAGCCTTGGCCAACATACATAGTTGCATGCAGAGCGAATGAACGGTCGGTTTCTGTTGGTTATAAAACATTTTAGTTGCAGGTTTTGGTGATCACTATTTACTAAAATGACGTCATCAAATCCAACTCATTAATATCATTGCAACGGAAAACTGGTAGCTGTGTACATAGTTGCAACCAAAATGTTTTTGAACTTTACTGACATCGTTTTCTATATTTCTATGTCTATGTTTTCTGTTGTCTGTGCTTGTGTTTTCTCAGATTTAATATTGTTGTTGTGTCTTCGAGCAATTTGTACATACTTACTGACACTAACACTGGACAATAATTGTACACACAAATTAATTAGCTACACCGTGATTTTGGGGGATAACGTTTGTAGGAACGTTTAATACGATCGTTGCTACGATTAACATTAGTATAACGTAGGAAGTCCAGGTAATTTTTAGAACGTTTCATTAACTTCATTTAATCAAAACAAATTTTCTGAATATGACAAAAAACTTACTGTTATCATTTCCTGGTGATCTAGACTTTAAGATTAATTCATTGGTTAATATAAACAGTTTGGCACATTTGCAACATTAGCAGCTATTGGCTACCAATTTGTCTTTTGTGTATTGTGTCATTTATTGCCGAAAAATGAAAATCAAACAACGTTTCTAATGAACTCCCAAAACGGCCTTTCAATTCTAAACGCAATTAGTGCAATAGTCACTTAACCCTGACAAAAGGCTTGGTTTGCAGATCATCCCAAGGCCTCTAGCACAATTCCAGAACACTGCCGATTTCACCCCTTGTTAGGGATTGTCAGGTGAACTTGGGCGAACCCTAACAAGGGGTGAAACCGGTAGTGTTCTGGAATTGTGCTAGAGTCCTTGGGATGATCTGCAAGCCAACCTTTTTTCAGCGTTATTTGACTATTGCACAATTCTACATTATGTTTACTAAATACCAATAAGGTTTTATAATTGAATGGGCATATCGGAGCTTCATACATTAGGTAGGTAATACTTTAAATAAAACATTTTATATTAACTAATTCGTATTAATTAATCGTTGTGTGTATAGTCTTAGAAATTTTTTGGGAAAACAGAAATATTTTGCTGTTATTCACAAATATATATTTTATTACTAGGATGTACATATGTTAGACAAAGATATAGATATTTAAGTGCATGCTACATTTTAGTCACTTGGATACTTAATTATATGGAGGTGCTACACATGAGAATAATGCTTCATATCACAAGAGAGCTATTTGGTTTCTTCATTCAAATTGTGTGAAACATCTTAATTCACTTTCTCAGTGAAGGTGACCTCTACTGGTGGACAGTTGGAATCTCATTTGTATAACTTTATCTGATGCCTCAATATTCGAATTAGTACTAGCGGTGCAACAGTTGAGCAATCTCATAATCACTCGCCTGAATTTCAAATCAGCAAAAAAATAGGCAATTGGATTAAACACGCCACTCAGGTAGCTTAAATAAACAAATAAATAACGAATTCTGAATGTGGGACCATAAACTTCAAAATTGATCTTCAAAGCCAACATAATTTCTGTAATTTGGGACGCTGCATAAGTTAGAAAGAAAGCCAGAACCATCAAAGAGGTCGTTTTAAAGGCTTTACGAATTTGTTTAACTTCCCGTTTATGAGATATTTGTTGACTCATGGAACGCCTTTTCATCGAAGATCGCTTGATTGTGATTATAATGACCGCATATGAAACCATCAATAAACAAAATGGGACATAGCCAACAAATATGCGATGCACTTGATTGAACAAATTGTCATGAAACATTGGTAAATCGCATCGTGATGCAGGCTCTACGTCACGAAATCCACTCAACCGTGGCCAGACTACAGTGATAGATGTGATATAAATTACAAAACTCATCCAAATAACAACAATGACCATGTTCTCTTTTCTGGGGGTAATAAAAGACCGATGTTTCAATGGCCAGACAATGGCAAAAAAGCGATCTAAAGCGACCAAACAAACGCTGTACTTACTCATATTTAACCCCAGTAATGTCGACCATAGGAACAAATCGCACAACCATTTTGGCAACGGCCAAGAAGCACCACACAACACATAAGTAGTAAAAAGAGGTATGCTGATAAATCCAAGAAGGATATCAGATGGAATCATGGTATGCCAAATATAGCGTGCACATGGTACAGTGACAATGGTGTGACGCTGACGCCAAAAAGCTCCATAAAGTAAACTGTTTAATACCGTGATCAACAGAGCTGTTATGGAAATAATAATAATCAGAATTGTGCGATAAACAAATGGGTAGGGTGTATTGACAGAGCATGGAGGAAAAGGTTGGATATACATATCATAGGGCGCATAATAATGATCTTTGTTAATAGCCTCGCTGTTATATGAAGAATTGGATGTGATGTTGGCCATTGTTTTGCTAAATTTGTTTGTAAAAGATGTCTTATATGTATATTTATAATTGATATATTTATTGATGGAATACAAAAACGAGAAGAATTATTTCATTAAATCAATATTCTTCTCAAAGTAGTCTATAACACTGGTATATACTTAGTTGCAAAATTTGATATTGTTGGGAATCAAGTGGCAGAAATAAGTGTTGCATGTTGTTACAATTTTATTCCTGAAGTCTTTTAAACTGAATTGAGATATTTGCCGCTAAAAAATTAGACGATCTATTCAAATATATAATTCTTATTTGCCGAATTGTTCTCATTTTTGTTGATACTTTAACAAATATTAGCACAAATCTAAAAACGTAAAATCAGCTCATGCATTTTAAGAAAGTGCGTTTCTTTCTCATTCATTTTATTATTTAACGAAAAAATTGTATAACTGAGAAGGAGCGTGTATACCAATCACTGCCACACTACGCATCTTCCAATACGCTTGAAAGTTAAGTTGTAATAGATTACAGGTAGGTACATACGTAGAATTAAGTAACGCGATTTTACAATGTTGCTATACCTACAGCTGCAAATTGAAATAATCCACCCAAGAATGACTCTTAGAAAGCCAACTTCCAGTGGAGCAAGCAGTTTCCGCAAGGGCAGAGGCACCAGAGACCAAATCACCAATCTGAGATGGTTAATGGAGAAAGCCAGAGAAGTCGGAGAGAATTAGAAATGTGCTTTATTGACTATAGTAAAGCCTTTGATTGCGTGGACCACAATCACTTGTGGAGCATACACAAGGACATGGTTGCTCCAGGTCATCTCATTCACCTTCTTCATGAGCTTCACTCAGACCAAGAAGCAACTGTGAGGACAGAATACGGTGATATTTCTGGTTTCAAAGTGGAAAAGGGCGTGCGACAAGGCTGCATTCTCTCACCAATGCTGTTTAACTTGTACGGGGAGAACATACTGAGGAACATTTCGGAGAATAACCCTGTAGGAGTTCAAATTGGAGGTAAAAGTCTTGACAACCTTAGATATGCGGACGATACAACTTTGCTAGCAAACAGTATTAACAACCTGAAAGAGCTTGTTCACAACGTTAAACAGGAAAGTGAAGTAGCAGGTTTATTCCTTAACATCTCGAAAACCAAAG
>JAUYWI010068332.1:0-14721 GCA_034780595.1 Parotoplana pacifica
TACTAGAAGGAAGTGTAGAAGGAAATCGAAAGAGAGGGCGACCACCTAGACGATGGATAGACGATATCAAAGAAAGTGCAGGTCTAACTTATCTTCAAGCAGTGAGACTGGCGCAAAGCAGAGAAAAATGGCGGATCATGGCATCCAACCTCTACAGGAGACGGCACTGATGATGATGATGATGATTAAGTATCTGCAAACTTGGGGCTGTTTAGATATTCGCCATCGATTCATATTCCCCTCCCTTCCCATATTGTAGACATGATGTGAATAGTTTAAGAGAGATGGTATCACCTTGCCCGACACCTACGTTAATGCTGAATGTAGTCTTATTATCATTTAGTGTTATGGCTGAGTAGCAGTTGGTATAACTAAATGTTCTTTTGAATATGAACATAAGAGGTGCTATTCAGATATTTAAGAATTGCGTCTATTTCCGCTGTGTTAAAAGCCTTTTCTGAAGTCATGTACGTAAATTAGGCATAGAGGCAGATTGTATTTCTTGCAGTTGTACTTTAATTGATTAATTGACTGGATATGTGATCCACTCTGCGAAGAATTTCGTCTTGTGCTATTAGAAAAGAACTTACAAGCAGCGGAAGTTATGCTGAAAAAAATCAACCAGTCAAAGACAAAGATAAGTGCACAACCATAAAGTGACCGCAAGGCAGGTCCAGTTGGAAGTAAAAGTTATTGAAAAGTCAATGACGATATACCTTGGGCAGCGGATCAGCCTGTAAGAATCAAATCAAGCTAGTGAAATCCAAAGAAGAAGTCAATTGGGATGGGCGGCCTTTGGCAAACGGAACAACATCTTCAGGAGTATCCTACCAGTGTTTGCTGCCAACAATGACCCGTGCCTGGAAACTTGGACTACAACAAAAAATGGAAGGAAAACTACGAATAGCACAGAGAGCATTGGAATGCATCATGATCGGGGCTTCCCGTAAGGATAAGGTTTTGGAACACAACTATTAATTAACACTGATCAATATTCAATTGTTTTGTTCACTAATATCAAAATATGAAGAAATACATACACATCTAAGCGTGGAATTTATAAACTACCTAAATAGACAAAACTTAGCAATAAAATACCCCGTGTTAAAAAAAACTAGTTGGCCTCTGGCGACAAATAGCGAGAACATCTTGCTGGATTGCTCAGCGAAAAACTACTGGCGAGCAACTACTGAACCAAAAAAAGTCACGCCATATTACTCCAATAATCAGTAGTATAATGTGCTACTTGTTGAATATATTAATAAATGAACATAACATAATTAACAAAACTATTACAGAGACTTGAATAATTTTTTAATGAAGTGTAAGCATCTGCCATCAAACAATAAAACAACTCACCCTCCCTTGGTCCAGACAAATTATCCATGATTCATCTAAAACATATTGGATCTCTAGCGACTTCATTTATCACTAACATCACAAACAGATCTACCTATCTCAACCAACTGCAAATCACAATGATGGAAAAATGCCATCACAATCGCCATACTCAAACCAAATATAGATCCGACACTCAGCACAGCATACAGACCTAGCTCCTTTTCACTCATTGCCAAACTATTGAAAGACTGATCCTACCTTTTTTTCCAAAAACCTATGCAAACCCCACCTAATCAACAGGGATTCAAACCAAACCACTCAACTACAACAGCCCTACAAAATTTATCCAACGACATAGCTGCTGGCTTCAACCAAACCTCACCACCTTACAGAATACTCACTACGACTCTAGACCTTACACAAACTTTTGGTACAGTAAATATTCACATCTTCTTACAAAACTCACTCAATCAAGTACTTACCAAACTACGTGACAAAATACATGACAGAAAACAACAGGTAAAGTTTAACAATACCATCTCACATCATTACAACATCCAGGGAGGGCGAAAGAGGGGAGGGGTAGCAAAAAAGGAAAAAAAAGGAGAGGACGAAAGAAGTAAAAGGGCGAGGGGATAGCAAGAAAGAAAAAAGGGAGGCGAGGAAAAAAGAGGAGAAGGAAAAAGGGGAGGGGGTAGCGAAAAAGGAAAGAAGGGAGGGGAGGAAAGAAGGAAAAGAGGGAATGGGTAGCAAAAAAGGGAGGGGAGGGGGGAAGTAGTAAAAGGGGGCAGGGGTAGCAAAAAAGAAGGGAGGGAGGTGTATTTCCCATTTGCAATTTCTTCTTCCTGAAATTTGGTTAATTCATTTACAGCGATAGCCATGGAAGTGAAATATTTTTGCTTTTCCACATCCACAAGCTTAGCAATTAATTGTTAATTTTTTAAATTCTAATCCATGCCTTGCTGATTTTTTGCATTTTCTTTTCTTCCCCTTCTTCATGCTCCAATATCGCCTCATAATATTTTTACTCATTCTTTTTATTGTTGATCTACTTAGTCCATTCTGCTAAATGTGGTTTGTATTTCAGATCCATGTATTTCGCATAATACGTATGGCATACACTGGATCTGAATTTTGTATTTTCAGGCAATTTATAATCTGTGTGATTTCTATCCATTTTTGCCAACTTGGGTGATCAAGAATCCAAAGTTTGATGAAGATATGGTGATATTCAAGATAAAAAAATTAGTCAGCTTGACTTGAAAAAGTCTGAACCATCCCATTCTTTTCTTGGTGGATCAATTTTAGCTAGCTTTGAAACAATGTCATTTGAAAAAGAAGCTTTGCTGTTACTCTCCACCACTTGTTTATAAAAACAAGCTGGCTTACTGCTGAAATATAGCGTCCTTATTCTATATTCTGTTCAAAATGAAATCGGCTACATTTCCCAGAAATTCACCATGCGATCCTGATGTAATTGCTGAATCCAACACTTTTGTGATTTTTTAGTAGGTGTCAGATAAAATTCTTGGGGTAAAACTCCAGTATTTTTAAGTGTGCAAGTGTCAAACACCCCATCAAGGTGAGACCTTGGCATTTAAGGTCCAAGTCTACTGGAAGAAGGAAATGATGAACTTACAGTTTCACTCAAAACAATTGAATCTCCACTGCAGTCATTTTGAGCACCTGGGGATGGAGTGCCAAGTTTAAAATATTCTGTCAAAAATAGTTCAACATAAGGTGTGCACCTATTAATACTGTGATCCAAGTGTGTTATTACATCATAGTCCCTCAAAACGTAGTTTTTGTGAACCAACTGAGGTGCCAAATCTTCAAAAATAGAGCATGTATCATAAGAACTTTTCCTGGAATACACAATCATGTCAACAATATATTTCTTTATGAATTCCTTTTTCAGTTTCCTACTAAAATTGAAGAGCTATGATAAGAAAACTGTTGTAAACACTGTGCCATCATTTCCATCAATTTTAAGCAAAATAATTGTTTCCATTGGCAATAAATGATGTTAGACTTGTACCAAGATTGTACAGCTGCCGTAGATAAGTACCTACCTTATATGCTACTTATTAAAGTTTTTGCACTTATAGAATGTATGATTAAAGAAAACAAGGCTACCATAGCAACACTGATCAGGCAGACTGTTATTCTAACACAAAATTGTAAGTGCATATATATATATACCTGACTGTGAGGGTATGGTATTATAACACAAGATAATATACAGTGTATTAGATAGCTACATACTTTAAGTGGAGTGGACTCTATGTTGTCTTGAAATAATGTTCATAATGCTGTGGTAGTCTTGAAATAATGTTCATAATGCTGTGGTAGCATGGTAGCTTCAATGTTTTATACCAAATTAATGAATAATACCAAAAGAAAATATTTGTAAAACACATGGCAAAAAAGAGTTAACAAGTAAATTTCAGGGGAAAAATTAGGTGGTAATCACTTCAATAAAAGGAATATAATTCAATAAGATCAACATTCAATGATTCTTTCTTGATAGCTTTTTGGTGAACCTCCTGCAGTATTGCATATACCTTGTAGTCAACTTACTGGAACCGGTCTTTTATGTAGATGATGACCAGATCAAGAGCTTCGAAATACAGTTTCCGGTACATATCCTTTGATGTCTCTGGATGTGTTGCTTGACCTTCTCCATACCCAAAATAATCCTTAATTGATTTTGGTGGATTTCGTTTTCTTGGTAATTTGGGATCATCAGTAACCAACAATAATTTCGATTTTTGAACCCCTGCTTCCCAAAACAAATTGTAGCTTTCCTCGTTTCTAATTGTTTCCTTAACCTGGATCCTGCAATGTTTTACTCAGATTGTCACTGTGGAAAAGAATGAGATTTTCCAACTTCCCACCAAATCAAATGTTTTCATGTAAACATCAACGCCGCGAATTCGAGCTTTCATGTCAGTGACGGAGCACTTTTTAATGGACAACTCCCAAAGTTCTCTCAAATGTTTGAAATTGTTTAGAATGCTACCTAATAATTTCGGTTGGGGCTTTGCTTGAAAAATTTAATAAACTGGGAGCCTCTTTTTGTGTGAAAATATTGAATTTATTATACAATAGTTGTTGAGGTGTCCATTGGTTTGTCTCGCTTTTGCCTCCAATTTTTTTTTCTAGTCATGTATGATGAACCAAAAGTGATGCATTAAGAACTTAAATTTCAATTTCTTGGTAAAGTCCTGGTGTGTGATGCAATAAGGACAGATCGGGTTGATACGGTCACATTTTATTATAAATCCCATAAAATATCATAACAGTAGGTATAATATGCATCTTAGGTTTATAATTATTTTGAAGTAAAAACTGTACTTTTTTAAATTCCAAAATAACATTCCCTGTAATACACTCATATATCAGAATACAAGAATTTAAAAAAAACCCATTTATTTAACTATTAAAAGTAGTAGACGTGATACGGTCATACACCAATAAAACGCTCAATATCTAAGTTCACCACTCACATTAATTACTAAACTTGTATCAAATAAGTTCAAAAATAGTTAATTATCTACTCACAAAATATGCAGGCATTGGAACCAAAGCATGATTCACAGGACTTCTATTTATACAAACTACACAAAGGTCATTCCTTAGAAGTGTCCTTCCAGGTTGTCTAATAAACGCAGCAATAATATCCATCTAATGCTTTTCGACGGTTTTGAAGTTAGATGGTTTGCAGATATTTGCTGAATTTGCCGATTTTTTGTCAGATTTTGAAGTGCATGGCAGATCATTAAAATTCTCTGGCTTCTGTGAGGATGACGATCCATGGCGGTGGTGACACTCTATGGATAGCGCTTTGAATCTTCTTTGGAAAGAGATCTACCATTAGCAATGAGAGCTTGCTTTTCTTCTTTTCAAGGAATTCCGGTGAGTAAATTATTGCACTATGCTATTTCTTTTTTTATGAAAGGGATTACCCACCGTCACTGGACTCTTGATAGCTCTTCTCAACAAGTTTTAAGAATTTGTTGGAGGATTCTGTTGTTGAAGAAGTTGATTCTCAACTGGATGGATGAGGATATTTATTTTGGTGTATTCATCAACAGTCACCGTATTTGTCAAAGGAAACAAACTGCAATGTTTAAAATAATTCACAATAAGACAACGAATTTGTGCCATTTAAAAGTACACTTTTTTTTAACAAACAAGCGAAATCTATTTGTCTGAGTGCCAATTTTTCGCTGTCCTTCAAAAATGTTTCAACAGTTTTTGTCCACAGCTTAAAGTGGATATCAAGAGGTTATAGGTTATATGTAACCTATGGCTACAATTAGCTTTTGCATTTTTAACTTTACGGGTGGTACCAGTATCCTTCTTTAAAACTCTCAAATTACTCACAAATGCTCTATAATTATTTTGAAACAAATTTACCAGCATATTTTATAAATTCACTTACCAAATCTTCTGATGATTTAAAAAAAATCTAGATCAACTAACGGCCATCAGAAAACAATGAAATTTCCCAATCAATTATATTTATATTATCTTTTCTATAAATAATATTCCCGTATTTTTTAAATATTGATAGTGACAAAAAAAGCTACCCAACTGTAAAATAAAATTCAATTTTGTTTTGAAATTTTATATTTTGATTTTAAAAAAACGTATTGAAACTATTTCAAGGAAATGCTACCTGCCATAACTAAATTTTTTTTTAAATATTGATCAAATCTTACAGTTTTTGTCTTAAATATTGCCCGTATTAAAAATTCTAAACAGGTGGTTATTTGCATCTAAGTCAATTCTTGTGGGTTTTAGAATTATCTTATGTATTTTGCCAAAAAGAATTAAAAATGAATTTTTTCTGACCTTCCTACAATTTTCTTGTGAACTTTTTTGGTGTAGAACGTTTTTGTCAGAGCACCCCAAAGGCAAGAGAAAGGCCTTTGAAATAGGTTACTCTGGTCCAAATCTCCAAATTTTTAAAATCTACTTTAGTTATAAAAAGACTTCAATTCTAAGTCAAAATTACACCTAAATGGTTCAAATTTGATATTGATAGAAACTTTTGATTTTATCCACAGGGTGCAACTTGAGAGCCAAGAAAAGATTATGATTTTATTTTTGTGATTTAAAAGGTTAGATATATTTTATTTCAAAATTGCAAAAAGTTGTATAATATTCTTCTAAGTAACATAGAAATTTCATTAAAAAATATTACTCCAAAATGTCTATATGAAAATTCTATATATTAAGATAGGAAAAATGTAAAATTTAATTTCCAAATAAGACAAGAATGGTACATTGGAATGACTTTATATTTGGCACATCTATTCATTGTTTAATATGTTATTAGTGTGCCAAGTAAAAAGTTTATAGCATTATACAAAGTCAAATATTAAGGCCCATTAATTTTGAGACCAGACCCTGCTAACACGTTAAGAATCAATTTTTTTAAATTTAATTTTAGGGCAGGAAATCATTCTAAACCAACTAGGAATGACCTAGAAACTATTAATAAGCTATTTTAAATCAATCAAAGCCTTTTATATATGAGAAAAAAATCAATTTTTTACAGATCTGCCCTTCGTATGACAGACTTCATAAACAAGCAACCATTTTCTATTACATTATTTCAGATGCCTTCCTAATTCTAAATCTCAAATTTCAACCAGATGGGATGTTTCATTTGGATTTAGGAGTCATTGGATTGATATTTGGCCAAAACAGGTTTACGGATTTGTATTACTGAGGGCCCTACTGAAGGACCTACATACCAAAAAAACATTTCTGTCCATGAATTTTTCCAAGGTACTTGTGTACTGAATGTCATCCTAATCCATCCACGACAAGTATGATTTTTTAGCTTCTGACTTTTCCCACATTTAGGTGGGTCGCCGGAGCAGATCATTTTCCACCACTTCTTGCAGTCCATTAGATCATTCTCTCGGACTCCCACCTTCTCCATATCTTCGCGGATGCAATCTTGTCATTTCATTTTAGATCTTTCACGCTTCCTCTTCCCCATCTTCATCTTTCTGACTCTTCTACCCACATAGTCAACCTCTCTCCTCATCACATGTCCTAACTAACCACCAGAGCCTCACTTCTCTCGGGTTTCCTTTCAATTCTTCAATAGTCATCCTCTCCCTCACCTTTTCATTTCTTAATTTGTCAAGTTTTGTCAGTTCTAAATACCAACTTAGTATTTTCATCTTTGCCAACTGCATCTTTTCTTCCTGCCCCTTTGTAGAAGTCACAGTCTCTATCCCATACAGCATTGCTGGTTTTATACTTTTCACCTTGTCTGGTACTTTTATGTCACATACATATAACACCAGTTATCCTTTTCCATGCACCCCATCCAGCTTGTATCCGTTTCTTCACATCTTTCTCAGATCCACTATCTTTCTGAGCTCTTTGGTCAAACTTATCATCATACATAAAAGGGCTAGGTATCTGATTAGAACTTGATTGAAATTCGCAGCTTTACAATAAAAAAATCATTTAAAGTGTTTTCTAAATTATTTAACTCAGTACTACAGAATTTGATGATTTTGAGTAATACATACCTATTTCTACCTACTTGACTATTATTTTATCCTATAAATGTATTGTTGAAGAAGAAAAAATAAATGTATTAGTGTTTCCACAACCGAAATATAACAAATTCGCCTGCATAATTTACAATGTTACCAGATCAATTAGGTATGTATCTATATCTATAAATGGTTGATGTCGTACATCAACAATTGCAACACTTACCTAAATCAAAGAATGACCTAGAAAGAAATTTATATTGCTACCTTCATACTTTACATATTACTTGTGAAACAATCCAATCGATTAAAATGGAGCGCCACACCTTAAGTATATACAACTTTTTTTGTCAACCTACATTTGTTGAGAAAAACAACCCTAGAAATATCAACAATTATACCTATTTCATTACTTGCATACATTCATTTTACAAACTGGTGATTGAAAAATAAACGCAATAATCTTATCATATCAAGTCTCAGAAACAGCATATATCGGCTACTGAAGGTCTTATACTTCCACCAATACTCCGCATATTTGGTAAGTAAACTTTGAAGAAATACTTAACGAAAACCACAAAAAGTTTCAAATCTATTTTTTAAAGATGTCTTTTCTCAAAATAACTTAAAAGAAAATTACTCTAAAAAAAGGTCAAAATGTGTTGGCTCAAACCCTATATATTTGAAATCATTTTTAGGCACTAGCTCAAACTTTTGTATTTTTAGATAGATGATATTTTAAAATAATATTAGAGTTCATAAAGTCAAAATTGTAAAATTTATAAAAATTACTTTTATTAGATGTCAGTCCTAAATTTTTCTGCTTTTCTATAGAGAATCGCCTGGAAATTTAAATTATCTATTTGTTTTCATATGTTTATTGACTTTGTTTGCTTTAATATTTTAAAATACCTCCCTATCACTTATCTAAAACACACTAGCATTCATACTATTTCCTATAGGAAGTAATACCCAAAGGTATTTGCATATGTTTTTAGGGTTTCAGCGACACAAATTTTAATCTTTCTATTATTTGTAATGAATTCATAAAATTTAGCAGATTTTGCTTGTTGCTATATAAATTGGTAACCCCAGCTACAGTTGCCGACTAAATAAATGGTCAGATATGGAAACTAAGCTTTTGCTATAAAATCACAGTTGTGTGGCATAAATGAGACAAAACAACTTGTTTCCCTAGCAACAGTTGAAAGTAGACAGTTGATTAAAGAAAAATTCAAATAACGTAACCAAGGTTTATATGATCAAATTTATTTGATTTAAAATGTACAGCTGGAGAGAGCTACTTTAGGGTATAGGAAAGGATTAATATTTTTATTAAGTAATAAAATTTGACAATGAGCTTTAATTTGGATTAAACATACCAGACAAAATATGGTGACGTTTGTAAGTAGGTACATACAGTATGTAGCTCTGCTGTCGACATACCATATACGGTTTTATATTTAGTAATCTAGTGCAAAAAAATTCAATTACATAGTTAATCAGACCCTTTGAGATCTCTGTTAAAGTTTTTTTATCAAAGTTAGTTTATATTAAAATGAAAACAATTTATTGTATTTTTAGTTATATTGTATATGTAGGTCGTCCGTGGAAAAAATCGTTTGTTTAGCCAATAATTATATATATTTGATTTAAAAAACATATAAATAGCAATACAAAATAAATCAAATAGTTAGAAAATGTTATATATGATTATAAAAAGTTTACATTGGCCTCAATGATTTTTCGACAGTGATTTTGGAGAGCACATAATTCATTGTTGAGCTTGGGAACCATCAAAGATGCGAAATAACCATTCAAAAAATTGTGAGCTTCTTCTATACCATTGAAAGTAGCATTGTTGCGCTTGGATTCCATATTCCTAAAGATATATATTATATCACATAAGTTCAAGTCTTGAGCATGAAGGTTGAGGGACTTTAGTAACAACTGCATTTTCAAGAAATTGTTCTGTGCCGTGAACATTGTTGTGCATTCAATAAATCTGTTCTGTTGAAATGCAAAATTTATTGATATGTTGAAAGCAATTGTATAAAAAGATAATATATCGATCACTGGAGATAAAATAACTTGTAATCCTAATGAAATCTGTAATCATAAAAAATTAAATCTGTGGTTCAATCTTGGATGAATAAAAAACAATTTCCCAGATGACCTATATAATGGACCACTTTATATTGTAGATATGTAGTACTCATGCTATGTTTTATGGTGTCTTTTACAGAAAAATGGCTATTCAATTTCTTCATTTTCTGGCAAATGTCGTTTATCTTCGATCATTCCCTATATTTTGTGTATATCTTCTAATCATTTTTTTGTCAGGGAAAATTATTAAACGTACAAATCCAATCGAGCTGCGAAAAGTGAGTTTTAAATAGAAGTTTTGAAACAAAAAAAGATTCAAGAATCAGAATAAAGAAAATTAACGTATAATGTATTTGCGAGATTGTATGAACAAATAATAAAAAAATAAATCCATAAATTATTGGTGGCGAATAACCTTAAAGAACATTTTTGTTATCTCAGTTCTTTATATTTATAAATTACAAAATCCCTATCCTTTTTTTGTTTACATTTTAGACATTAATTATTTACAGTGCCGGGTGTTCAATTCTCAGCCTATACAATCTGTATCTATTTAGCCGAGCATATTTGAGTGTTAATGTGTATCAAACTATCTACGATAAGAGCCCCGGCGGTACTCCATTTCAATTGGCATTTGACATTTATAGTATTACAAAATATATAGAACTTGCAGACACGTTGTTCATGATTATAAGGCACAGAAGTCGTCAAATTAGTTTCCTTCACGTTTACCATCATGCCAGTATGTTACTATTAGCTGACTTATGTGCCAATCGCTATCCCTGGGTGGGTATGGCTTTTTATTTAGCAATGAATGCTTTTATTCATGTAATTCTTTATGCATATTATGCAATATCTGCGGCTAAGCCCCTGTATCCATTGACATGGAAGCAACGAATTACTGAACTACAAATATTGCAGTTTTTAATAGGTATGGTATTTTCTATAAATGGTTATATGAAGCATGGATACTGTGTTTATGGTCCATTTTATGGACTAAGCATGAGCTTATTGTTTGGAAATTTCTACTGGAGAGCATATATAAAAAGACAGAGAGACACTAACAAAGAAAACAATGGCACTATTTCCAATAAAACAGATTAATTAAATCAAAAATACACATGTTACCTTTTTTGTTTTTAAATTTTTTATTAGGTCATTTGTATCACCATGCTGCAGCAGAGAATTTGAATGTTTTATTGCCCACACTTCATGTATCATTTAGGTGCCTTAAAAAAATAGAAAATATTAAAAGGTCGCACTGAAAAAAACGCATTTTAACTATAAAAAAAGTTGTAAATTTTATATAGTCGTAAAACAAAGTCGTATTTTACCAATGCAAAAATTATTAATAATAAAGAAGTCTGCAAAAGCACTTAATAAAAACATTGACTTCATAAAAAACATGTAATTGTCAAAAAGTTTCAGGTTCAGATAGATCGCTTTTTTAGATATTTTACAAAAAAAGATGTTATGACACACTTTCAAGTGTGCTACTATTACTATATTAAAATTTAATACCTTTTTCAGTATTATATTACAATAGTTAATTATTATAAAATTTACTGTATAAGATGAATTGATCTACTAATTCTCATATTAGCAATATTTTAATATTTCAGTTACATTGTCTAGAGGTATAACTGTAATAGCATCTTTTAGCTTTATTGAGTACGATAATTTAATATACGTATTTTAAATATAGGTACCACTTTTTATAAATATAAAAGTCGTACTTATTAAAAAAAAGCTTATATTAAAAAGTGGTACTGAAAACGTTGATGTATACAACTTTTCTGTACCTTTTTCAATACGACTTTTTAATTACGACTATTTTATATACAACCTTTTTACTTTTTAAAAACAACATTTTAATATTTACCAGTTTTACTACATGAAATACTCTGTTTTATATTATTGTTATTTTATATAAAACAGTCGTAATTAAAATGTCATAATAAAAAAGTTACAGAAGATTGTATATTATGGACCATAATATACAACTTTTCTGTACCTTTTACGTTATGACTTTTTAATTACAACTATTTTATATACACCGGCCATAAAATACAACTATTTTGTACCTTTTTAATTTTTACAAGTATTTTTTTTAATTGGTTTTTTAATATTATTGTTACTTTATTCACACCTGCCATAATCAATGTGATCAGTACAAATTTAATTATTTAATTTACAAAACATATTTTTTCCGGCCCATAACTATGGGGATAGATTGAACGTTTGAGCTCCCTCCCCTAACAAAAGTAAAATTTTGATCGATTGAAAAGATTCACGTGCCCGATTAGAACTTACTGTTTATACTCTGCATTACTGTATGGCTAATCAAAAATTCATATAGAAATTCGATTAGATTTACTTGGTATTTATTACATAACATTTTTAACAAATTGATGTTTTTTATTTAATTTGTGTGACTGGAGCAGGTGTAGGGGTGGATGGAGCCGGTAATGTATGTATTATACCTGTATTCTTTTCAGAATTGACAATTGTTTAAAAGTATACCCCATTTTTATGACTTGTTGAACCTGTATACGATCCTCTTTTATTATTTAGACAAAATTTCGAGCCCCCATTAAAAGTTTCTAGTTACGGACCTGCTTTTAACCAATTAATGTGGCCACGAGACAGAAATTACTTAACTAGTGATTAAACAGGTTGAAAGTTACAACTCTGTGGATTAATAGTTAATTTATTTTTTGGTAAATTTTCAAGGTATTTTTCTTTTACAACAATTAGCACAACATTTAGCATTAGATATATTACCTATATTGTATTTTGTTATAATATTAGGTAGTTTATTTGTTAGTTCTAATATTCCACACACTATAGGTATTATCTGTCTGATATTACACTTTTACTTATCTGATATATGATGATCTAAATCAAAAATAAAATCTGATGTGTAAAAAGCTTTTTGACCTGATAATTTAGTTTGTTGGGATTATATACCTTGTGAAACTTAAGTTATCGTAGCTTTATGTGTTACCTAAGTATAGATGTTCAGAGATTGATGTTCTTAAATTCACGTTATATTTTGTCTATCAAAAAGATTGCAGTGTTTTTAAAAGAGCTGTATAAGTGATAATAAAAAATACAAAACTGCACTGGTAATTGTTAAAAGAAACTGAACACTCATCCTAACAAAGAATAATATTTGTTGCACCCCAAAAAAGGCCAAAATTGAAATTTGACACATGGCTGAACAAATTTTTCGGCCAATATTTCAAATTTCATTTTTTTGCTGAATTTATGCTAAAAGGAAATACTTATTCCCATTTCGAATTCAGACCTAAAAGCCCATTTAATTGTATTTTATATATTTTTTATAGTTTATGGCCCCTCCAAAAATTGGCTTTAGACCTGAATTCCAAAACGAAATAAATATTTCTTTCTGTCCGAAATCCATCAAATCGAACGAACCCAAATGTGTCTCATTCTGGCAGATATTTGGCAAATTGAAATTGGTCCGATTTCGGTATCAGTTCAACATAAAAAATAGGGATATAAAAAAGCAGCTTTAATTTAACTTTAAATTGTGTTTGGGGCATACAAAAATTAGTGTCATCATTTTATTAAATTTGTGACTTTACTAGGATTTTAAAGATTGTTTTTTTTGAAATTTTGCAAACATCCATCTGTTCAAAAGTTACAAAGAAATACAAGTCAGATCATAGAGTACGTATACTCTATGAGTCAGATTGTGTTTGGGGTAGTTTTATGCCTCATTAGTTAGATAGAAAAATGCAAAATTTAATGTTCCTTGAAATCCTTCATATTTAGTATATTTAATTGGTTATCTGATATGTTATTAGTATACTAAATGCCATAGCCTTATCCAAAGCTAGAAATTGAAGTCTAATAATTTTGGAACTCGTTAAAAATAGATTTTTTTGCGAATCAATTTTAGTAAATAACATCATTCCAAAAACACTAAAATGGACTAAAATCTATTAGTCATTTGGAATCATTTATTTGTAAAAAAAAATTGCTTTTTACTAAGATTCTATTTTACACAACCAAGTATGTTGGCCCTTAGGATGTGACCATTAAACATAAAAATGAGGTATCCAATTTCCCAATACATTTAATGTCAACAATGCTTTCCTGATTCTAAATCTCAAAGGTGAGCAGGATAGGACGTTTCATTATATTTTAAAGCCATATGACTTTTGCCATAAATATCTATTTTTAAAAGTGCAAATATGGATATTAGTCCCAAAAGATCGACAATCATTATTTTTTCCAAAAATGAAACTGTAGGCTGGTACTATGGAGTCCTAAATGAAATAAATTTTCACACCAAATTTGAAGTAAATCGGACAATTTTAATTTTGGACCATAAACGTCATTGGTCTATAGCGATTTTTAAAAAAATATCCGTTGATGAATTTTCCAAGCTACCTGATTTCAACCTAATCCATTCTCGGGAAATATAATTCCGAATGATGGGTTACTGAACTACACCAAACACAAATAAATGAATATTAAAAGTGACACAATAATAACTACTAAGCCGCACATCCTCATATAAAATTGTTGTGCCTTAACATTTTTATGTTACTAGTTTTGTTCAACAATTTACGAAACAGATGGATCAATACACTAGAGAAGTACTTAGAGGCATTATAGATTATTTATCTTAGGTACAGTGGCGTGTCCAGGGGGGGTTCCATGGGTTCCGGAACCCCCCCTAGCTGTAAAGGTGTGCCCCTTAAAATGTAAA
>JAUYWI010068343.1:0-14719 GCA_034780595.1 Parotoplana pacifica
CAAGAACATAATCTTGAAATTAACAAATCAGTCTCTTCATCTAATTAAACATAAAAGATATTCCTTGAATTAAGTCATCAGAGGATTACACCACACTAGCAGATATCTTATTGTGACAATATTTTTGTTTTGTATACACTTTTTTTCTCGAAACCTTTCAGAAAATATATTTTTTATATGCCAAATATGTTTGGTAAAAATTAATAAAATGGATTTTTTACGATTCATAAAAATGAAACTTACGCTATTAACTTTCAATGAAACACAACGAAAATAAATAATAAGGTTTTCAATCTACAACTAACAACAACCTCTCTCAAGTACATAATCTTACATAAAATATATTCCTTGAATTAACAGTCATCAGAGGATTACAACACTCTATCAGATATCTTATTGCGACAATAGTTTTGTAAACACCCTTTTCTCTAAACCGTTCAGAAAAATAATGTTTATAATATAAAATACGTTCATTCAAGCACAGGATTAAAAACCGAGAAGCCAACATAACTTTGGAAAATAACATACAACTAAATTGATATCATCTGAACTATAAAAAACATCATTGACATTGAATTGGAACCAGATAATCCTACAAATTATAACTTAGTAACGAAATGAATAATGATTGTATATTAAAATGCAATACCTGCTATGTGAAGGCACTTTCCATCACTTTCTTTATTAACCAAAATGCTATAAAAAAACAGGATAAAATTATAACATCTGAAAATATGAATCATAAGTGAATAAATTTACGAAACGGTCAGGCTATTTTTATTTTATTTCAGTGGTCAATCCGTCCTAGTCTCATCATAATAATTTCTCTGAACAATGTCTGAACGAAGATTTTATACCCAAACTGTGTCAAACTAAAATTTCCACGCACCCACAAATTTGAATAAAATAATTAAATTATATTGACAAAGCATAAATTTCTTTGCTCCAGTTATGATACCTGAGAAAAGATATCATTTTGATTTTGCAATAGAATAAACACGATATGAGAAAAAAAGATCGGAAAATAGAACGAGCAAAAATCTTTTAGTCATATTGAGGGTTATATAATATACGTAGACATAGATATCAATTAGGAATATAGAGGTTTGTTGTATGTAACTGGGAAGTTAGAGTAGAATTTTAAAATTCAAAAATTGGTATAATACATTTGTAAAAATGACAAAATGTCGTCTCCAAAATTAGGAAATTTAAATGTGAAAATGAGATCATTATCTAAAAACACAAAAATACATAATATTTTCTTACTTGTTTGTGGTTGTGGTATCTGGACGCAGGCCGTCAACTAAAAGAAAACAGATCTATGTCGTTAAATTATCTCTAATCTTGTGAAAAAAAAGTAACAAAGTAATTACATCAGGTAAGTGGTTTGGTGGATAAAAGTCAACATGTGGTCATTTAGCCTCCCTTGATTCATCAGCACACAATACATAATAAATAGACTAAACATCGAATCTGCAAACTGCAAAACTTAATTTGTTGAATTCTTTAACCAAAACCAGTTATTACTTCAATATTCCAGTTTGACATAATATTTTATCACTTATTATTTAAAAGAGCAAAAATCAGGTGATACAAGTTTTAAAAATATCAAACTAGACTAAATTTGTAATGTCATGTTGCAACGAGGACATAATTCACATACAAAGAGAGTGTAATTTCTTTAATTCAGACCTGCTAATTTTTTTTGTATTTGCAAAAATATGTTCCGAGACAGACGCGCCTGTCGAATACTAAAAAGGGGTTCTGGTTGACGGTTATGGGGCAAAGATTAAATGAGTTAAAAAAGAGTGGTAGAAACAGCAACTTTAGAGGAAGGTGATTGCTTAATTTCCTAAAGAAAAGAAAATCTATTTCAGGCTGAAAAGTATAACATAATTGATTATTAGTAGATCTATTGTTCAGTTAGTCCAAAAATGTTATGTTTGTTTTTGATAAAATGTCTCGGATATTTCAGGTTTTGAAGTTATGCAATGAAAGAACTAAATTGCTGAAATTATAGCATCTACAATAATAACAAAATGATACAAAAATGAATATAAAATAAATTAATTATCACAATTTTAAGATACCGGGACATACAGTTTAAAATCTGGTACAGCTAAAACTTTTCTCAAAACCGAGGTGGTTGGCAGGTTTGTTAATTTAGGTGATTAAGCAGTTAATGAACAATCATTACTGCAATCCCCACGTCAGTAAAATAAACAAACCATTATGCCTGAAATTACTAATTGTCAGTGAGCAGGAACAATCGTCCACTGCAAATCTGGAAACAACATTATTATCATTAGTAAGCCAGCACGGAGGATCGTTCCATATTATCACATTTGCACAAATCCCCTTTTTATCCTTGTGCAAAATATCAAAAGGAAAACTAGATACTATGTACAGTCAACTTACCCTCAAATAACAAAACTGATCCATGATATCACATCCAGAGAAATAGGCCGGCCATGTTATTTCACACTACAAAAGAAAATATAACATTTTTCTATTATCATAAGAGACTAAACTGTTTCAAATTACAGAATGATCAAACATAGTCAGGCCTATCATTTAAGAATCATTTCTGTCATAATTAAATTGCTCTTAAGGAATTCATCATTAGGAGGGAATTCACATAATGCAGTGCTAGGGTTGGTTGATCTTGAATATCACCAGAGAAGTAATGGCAAAGTCTGGTACCATTTATAGATAATGAAACAACAGGAGAAATTTAGTAAGTCCATCAACATTTCACACTACCAAAAACAAGGAATATACATTTATTTCAACGTCTACTTTAGTCATGTAGAATGAAATCTTTACTGCAGGAAACATACAAAATTTAAAAATAATAAATTATAATCTATCAATCCTTGACTAAATAAAAATGAGACATACAAAGAAGTGAATTTAAAGTCTCTGAATCACAAATATTTATGAACAATTATTCAAAATAGTAATTCATTCTATTTAGAAAATGTACAGAGTGTAACTTACCCAGATTATCATCAAGCACTACCGAAAATCCTAAAATAATACTAAAAAAACTATATAAATTACTAAAAAAAATAGTATAGTTGCAATACAATTAAAACTGATTAAATATCAGAAAGTAATTCTCATTCAATATTATCAGCCATATGCTTGTTAAAACATCATGATCAAATTGTATTAAACCAAAAAATATTTACAAGTTCAATAACAATTTAATTAATAAAAAAATCAATTAATCAATAAAAACAAAAATAAACATGTCAAATGAGAAATAGTCGCCTCATCAGTATCAAGAAACACAGAACAGCGATTTACATTCAATCAAAACAAACTACCAAAGAACCAGATACCCAACTTTCAGACTAACTTCAAAACTATACACAATTTTAAGAATTTCTAAAGAGAATCAAAGACATAAGTCGCATATAGATATCTAATTGGGCATTTAGGCCGATAAAAAGTAGAATATCCCAAAGATGAGTATCCTAAAGACCAAATTGGTCATTTGAAATAGAGCACATACAAAATGTAATCTGAATACAATTCCTGCACATCAATTGCCTCAGTAAATAAAGTTGCTATATTATGCTTAAAATATGTGTATTTGCAAACAAAAAAGTGTATAAATCACATTATTCAACAGGTCAACAATTTGTCTACATGTTGATCTATCTATAAACGCATTCATTGCCTTAAAAATAAAATCAATAAATCGCCTTAGCAAAAACTAACATCATCGCCAACAAAATGCTGCAATAAAACGAAATTTAATTATTAACAAATGACATGGTTACCTCCCAAACCATATAATTCTGTCATAGTGCTAGAGCTAGTTTATCATAAATATCATTTATAGGAACTAAACCCTTATCTACAGGGTTCGCAACAAAACCTAATAAGTAAGTACCCTCTTGGGTAAGTTAAGATCATTCAACTTTGCTCAATAGCAAAATTAACTACTGATCATCAACAAAAATGAATAAGATCATTTAGTCCTTCCTTCCAGTCATACCCTCATTCATCCATTTACATTAGAAAATAAATAGCACATGATTACTTCAAAAATTAAGGATACAATCTTTGTGAATTCTACCTTCAAGAACTTATAAAAACCAAACAAACCAACTCATATTAATATCTTCCAATAAAGCACACAATTAACATTTTTCAATCTACATGTAACAGCAGAAGTCTGAAGTACATAATTTAGAAGTTAACAAATCCTGAAAAAGCATTCCTTGAATTAAAAATCATCAGGGAAATTCCCTTAATTAAAATAGACAATTTATGAAGAAACCCACATATCCATGGCTAATTTAAAAAAAACTTACATTGCCACATGTCATATTCAAGCAGCTGTAAAATAAAACCAAATTCTATAAGTAAGTGTCACACAAACATCAGATTATATTTATTAAAGTCAGATCAGTGGTTCCTTAGAATAAATCATCGTTGTCAAATAATGCTGAATTTTCCATCATACTACTACTAGCGTAACTAAAAAATGACATTATTAGAGGAAATTTCAAGCTATAACATAAACAGCATTCCGCAAACTTTCTGTTGATACAAAATATCCAAAATTCAAAATAAACTGGAAAAAGATTTTATACATAGAAAATGATATTTACAGGAATGAAAAATTCTTAGGTATTTACGTCACCTAAAATTAGGTAGGTATTAAGATTTCTGCAAAGCCTTTCTGAAAGCAACAGAAATCTCAGGAAAGACAACAATCTGTTGCACTAGATATTTTGCTGCGGCCATTCTGAAGGCCACCAATGAACTGAAATACTGAGTTTGCGGAACGCTGGTGTATAAAGAACGTCTTCAGGCTTTGAGTATTTATTGGGTGATAAGATTTGTATCATATATTTTTCATAATAGTAGTGGCTCAGAAAAACCAGAAAATCTCAAAGCGTTTTATTATGGCATTCGCATATTAAAGAGTCCATAATAAACCAGATTTTCAACTTTACAATGTTCCCACTTTAGCCAATCAAATCTTGCACAAAATCGAGTTCAATATGACAGCTAGTGGCCGTTTCCTTTCCCACATTAAGAACGCCTTATATAATGATAGAGACATCACATAGGAGCTGGATGTGGGCCCTAAACGATACTCTAATTTAGTATAGCAACTGCAAATTTAATGACATACCCAATAATGGTGAAATAGTGTCAGGAACTGGTTCTCTGAATGAAAACTACTGAAAATTAAACACATTTTCGAATTGTAGTCAAATGTAAATGATATTTAAATATTATTACAAAAGAAGACAATTCAGGGAACGGTGAATCATATCATTAGACTCAAACGGGGAAAGAAGTTATCATCATGATTATGAGAAAAAATCAGTTTTGTTTTTGAACTCTGGTTCTTATTTCTCTGGAAAAGGTCTATGGAAGAATAATACCAAAAGCCAGTTTTCATGTTGAAGAAAAGAGGCTTTCCAATATCTCCTAATTTACGAATTATGAAAAATATCATCTTTAAGCTTCTTATATCAATAGCGATTTTAGGGGGAGTCAAATTTTGGTGGAACCTGGAACTACATAATATAACAGAAGCGTGATTTTTTGGAGACAAAAGAGCAAATAGTTATAAAATTTTTGTAAAGCATGGTAGGTCCTTTTCCTATGGAAATAAGTTGCTTGGATTCACTTCAAATTGATACTACTGAGACTGACTTGTGTTCATTGTTATAAGTAATTTTTAAAAGGTGGTACGGTTATACATTTACAGGAAAGATGTTTTCGTACAACCATTTCATGTTATCTTTAACAGAATTAGATATAGATAATACTAAGCACAAGAGACATAATAAAATATCATCTTTTCACTGAATGTAAGACGAAGCCATTTTTAGAAATTACTTGTACCAGCAACAGCAGTTATATTTAGTTCCAAGTTTAACCATTTAAACAAAATTTGACTCGCCTACTTTAAAAAAGGAACAAATAAAGAAATCCTACCAAGATCCGAAATCATCCTCATATTATGCGGCCTACAAAATCGATGTAATTAAATTATTTATGAAAGAAAAGGTAATTGCCTAAACTAAATCCACAACAAAATCAGTAAACTTAAAATCTTAGAAAGTGCTAGAGTTAGGTTGATCTTCAATATCATCATAAAAGAAAATGGAATAGGTGAAAGGACAGATTGATTTAAAAGCAAAAAAGTACAGTAGCGGCAAAGAATGAACAATTACAGAATTATTCTTGTGATGTCAGCATGTAGTTTCCATAATGAACAACCACATTTCCATATACAAGCTTTGATTTTCTCCTAAACTGGCAATCTATCACCCATAATTGAAGTGATAATCGATTAATAGGAGATGGATAATATCAAGAACAACATAACCTTGGAATTTCAAAACGCCGTAACTTAAATTTCACTTAATATTCAACTTTCTAATTTTAATGTAGCAGCCCACAATGCGACATGGCTACTTTATACTAACAGGACAATCTAATTACAGGATGATTGAACATAGTCAGGCCTATCATTTAACAACCATTTCTCTTAATTGGTATTTAGGATTTCAGAATTTGCTGAGAATTCTCATAATATATTCGCCAAAACAAATAATGTAAACCAGAATCTGAAGTACAAATTTATAAATAACAAATCAATGTCATCGTCATCAATGAAAACGTATTCCTTGAATTAAAAATCACCATGGAAATTCTATTAATTAGTGAAGTCTAAATCCTGTAAAATACTGCAACAGACAAATTAAATGAAGAGTCACCTTCACGAAATCTGGATAACTTACAATTTTTCATTAAATAACGCCTATTACCGACATCAAATCTAAAATACAAAATAATATTATCTTTATAATTTATATTAAAATATAAGTTGAAGTATGTGTTCCAGTAGAAGATCAGACTCATTAAATCATAAGCCTACATAATATTTAAGGAACCGAAATCTCATCAGAATAAATTGACATACAATAAGTAAATCGCACAACTGAAAATCTACTTACTTAATATCAACGAAACCACCAAAGTCATTCTACAAGAAAAAGTACAAACAAGAATTTAAAATGTCTATTAATTGACATCTCTATACAGAGCTAGGAAAATATTCTATTTCACTATGTGGAAATTCAGAATCAGCTGTTACAAAATCATTTTACATAATACCAATGAATATAGCCTGTATATAATTTAACATTAGACAAATCTGTTGAATAATTTTTTAATATAATTATACATTAGTGTACAAAATATCGGTAAACACATTCCCTTACTTTAGCCACCATTTGCCTCTTATAAATTATGATACTTTACAAGAAGGATAGCAATGGCAAAATATGACAAACAATGATAACAGTGGCAACTTACATACAAATACGACGTGAATAATTGACGTCCAGTCTATAAAAGAGAATAAAATCTAGTTAGCTAGTAAACAAATCATTTACAATATTATGTAATACACAAAATATCAGGGTTAAAAAGCTCTCTAAAAGCATCAGAAATCAAAGTTGGATCTGTGTCATCATGACATGATTAAAAAACAGGACTACACTAACTGCACAAACGAAATCGATGTATTTTATACTTCGATTAATAGACTCATCACAACAAGTGTCCAATGCATGCCTTGAACTTTACTGGATTTCAAAATCTAAATTATTCCAATACTCACTGGTCATACTGTGAAAACCACGACCAACTTTATAGAAACAAGTAAAACACCTAAAATGAAACAACAAAGACAACGTGAAAGATACAGAATCAATCATCATCTACACAAGTTGAACATAATTTTATCAGAAGGAAGGCAGCATTGAGGATAGCTCCAAATCATAACTTATCATTTGCACAAATCCCCTTTTCATCATTCTAGCACATCTTATATTTCAATTGCCATTACTGGCTTAAAAGAGAACAGGATCTATAATCTCACCAGAATCAATTAATAAGGAAACTGATCAAAACCTACAAATGTTTAGGTAATGGAGTCATGTAATCTCAAAACATTTACTTTTTTTAATTTCACCTTGGATAATTTAACAGCAAATGAACAACAAGCAGTTCTCCCATGCCCAATCCGAAGGCATACAGTTAATTTATCATCTACATAAAATGTACGGTTGCTTCACTGTCAATACAGTCTTCCCTAAACTAAACGAGACACCAATAACCAACTTTAAAAAAAACTAACACATCTGATACTAGATTAATCTAAAATTTAACATAAATAAATTAAACGGAGAAACGAAGAAAACACTTCAATTTGCTACTAACATTATTATACTAAAGAATGTGTGTATAAATTAAATAATTTTAAGATTTCCCGAAATATTATATAAATACACTCATTCTAGCACAGGATTAAAAACCGGGAATACAACATAACTTTTGAAAATAACATATCAGCCAAGAAAATAATTGATATCATCTGAACTATGCAAAACATCATTGACATACCATTGGAACCAGACAATTATAGCTTAGTAAAACAAAATTAGTGGCAAAATGATGGTATATTAAAATGGAATGCCTGCTATATGAAAGCACCTGCATCAGTTTTTTTTAAAAACATGATAAAATAACATATGAAATTAAGTATCATAATGAAAGAATATACTAAATGGTCAGGCTCTTTTTTATTTCAGTAATCACTCATCATAATGATTTCTCTGAACAGTCTGAACGTACACATTTTACCCAAACTAAAATTTCCATGAATTCACAAATTTGTAAAAATAAATAATTTTTTTACAAAGCTAAAACTTCGAGTTATGATACCAGAATGTCAAATACTTAGGAACAACAGGATCAGGTGACAAATAAGAAAACAGTTCAAATATAATAGTTTACATAATCAAGTTACGGAAACATAACACATTAAAAGATTATAATTCCTATATTTTTACCCTGGGTGATTCAGTAGTTAACGAACAAGCTTGGCTGCTATTACTTGGCACAAGGAGGCATTCTCAACTTGTCTTTGGTTGGAAGAAAATTTGCAGTGTCATATGTCATGTAAATTAAATGCTATAGATGGGTTGTAACTAATGATGTTATTTACTAAATTAATTAATTATTCTACAGAGTGGACCAGATGTAATTGAACCCTTAGTATTATCAATAGTGATAGCCTAAACGGACCAAATTTCTTTACACAAAGCTACAGCAAAGGTTCAAAATGAAAACCATTATTGACAACAGTTAAGAAAGTTTAATATTATAATGAGAACACATTCAGGGAACGGAAAATCATTTCATTAGACTCAAAAAGGGGGAATATTTTATCATTATAATCAATCAGGACTGAACCGTATAAATACAGATTTACAAAAATGCAAAATAGAGGTAAAAAACTAATCGCAGCATAATTATACATATTAAATATCATGATAACTTTACACAAAAAACTCTTCAACCTACAAGTAACAACAACCTCTCTCAAGCACATAATCTTTTACATAACAAATCAGTCTCGTCATCTAATGAAACATAAAAGATATTCCTTGAATTAAGTCATCAGAGAATTAGAACACACTAACAGATATCTTATTGTGAAAATATTTTTGTCTCTAAACCTTTCAGAAAAAAACATTTTCTATATGGGTTTGGTAAAAATTAATAAAATGGACTATCACAAAGCTTCATGATTCATCAAAATCAAACAAACCAACTTACATTAATATCGGCCAATGATGAAGCACACAACTAAAAGAAAGGAAACAAAAGAACTTTTCAATCTACATGTAACAACCTCTCACAAGAACATAATCTTGAAAATAACAAATCAGTCTCGTCATCTAAAGAAACATAAAAGATATTCCTTGAATTAAGTCATCAGATTACAACATACTAACAGATATCTTATCGCAATCAAGAAATAATCTTACCCAACAACTTTCATGATTACATCACTCACAAAAAATTATTTGGTGTCCCAATGATATGGTAAACTCCGAATCAAATTCTATCAAAAATCAGTCAATAAAATTCTGTGGTAGGGTTGGTTGATCTTGAATATCATCAGAGAAGTAATGGTCCAGTATGGTATCATTTTATAGATAATGAAACGGCAGACATTAATTTATTTTGCTAAAGTGCTTCAACACTTCGCACTACCAAACAAGTATTATGTTAATAGCAATAATAAAAACAACAGGTATACTTTGATAAAATTATACTACTTATCATTTATATTACTCGAAAGTCCAGGACGGCTGTTTCGGCCTTGTTGGACCTCATCAGCTAGTTGCATAAGGTAATATCTGTCGAATTTTTTTAAAATATAATTATACATCAGTGTACAAAATATCGGTAAACACATTCCCTTACTTTAGCCACCGTTTGCCTCTTATAAATTATCACAATTCACAAGAAGGATAGCAATGGCAAAATATAACAAAAATGAAAACCGTGTCAACTTATATACAAATACGACAGGTATAATGGATGTCCAGTCTATGGAGAATAAAATCTGTTTAGCTAGTAAACAAATCATTTACAATATTCAGGCATTCTAACTGGCATAGGAAAAACCTCCGGAAATGAGTGGGAGTGGTTAGGAGGAACATTTTTAAATGAAATATACATATAAACAGGGGACCCACCCCTATACCATATATTTGCTCATCTCGACGACATCAAATTTTCTTTCCAATTTACCGAAAATGTAGTATACCTGAATATTGTGTAATAAACAAAATATCAGGGTTAAAAAGAAACGTGCAATAGTTGCATAATGATTTCTCATCTGACATGTTTATTTGTTATTTCACTGATTAATGTCAAAGGTAATTAAACGGTTGAATGATAATTACTTTCACATAGGTAATCAGTTGGTTGTATTACTGTTCTCTAAATAATTTATACTACAATAAATATTTAGATTACTAAAACTAACAGTATAGTACAAAAAACACAGCCACTGCAGGGTGTTACTCATATTCCTAAATATAAAAGATTAGTAACCTAAAGAAAAAATCGGTCATTTCAAATAGACAATCCGTAATGAAGTCATGAAATATCCTAGAAATTATAGCTTAGTAAAACATTAATAAATAATAGTAGCAAAATGATTGTATATTAAAATGCAATACCTGCTATGTGAAAGCACTTTCCATAACTTTCTTTATTAACCAAAATGCTATAAAAAACAGGATAAAATTATAACATCTGAAAATATGAATCATAGTGAATAAATTTACGAAATGGTCAGGCTATTTTTATTTGATTTCAGTGGTCAATCCGTCCTAGTCTCATCATAATGATTTCTCTGAACAATGTCTGAACCAAGATATTATAACCAAAATATGTCAAAATATAATTAACATGAACTGACAAACTTGAATGAAATAACTCCATAAATTGGCTGTTTTAAAACAATTTTATATAATACCTAATGGATCGATACTGGCAACCTGTACTGTGAAGATCTTTTTAGAATTAATTTTAGTCCAAAATTAGACCAATGAACATAAACCGTATATAGTTTAGCAATAGACAAATCTGTTGAATATTTTTTTAATATAATTATACATTAGTGTACAAAATATCGGTAAAGACATTCCCTTACTTTAGCCACCGTTTACCTCTTATAAATTATGACACTTTACAAGAAGGATAGCAATGGCAAAATATAACAAAAACGAAGTGTCAACTTACATACAAATACGACGTGTATAAGTAACTTCCAGTCTAAAAAAGAGAATAAAAGCTATGTAGCTAGTAAACAAATCATTTACAATAGTATGCAATACACAAAATATCAGGGTTAAAAAGCTCTTTAAAAAAGTATCAGAAATCAAAGTTGGATCTGTGTCATCATATTACATGATAAAAAAACAAAACGAAATCGACGATGTATTTAATACTTAGATTAATACAAGTGTCCAATTCATGGCTTGAAGTTTACTTGATTTCTAAAATTAAATTATTCTAATATTCAATACTCACTGATCATGCTGTGAAGACCTCGAACAACTTTAGAGAAACAAGTAAAACAACTAAAATAAAACAACAAAGACAACGTGAAAGACAACATCAAAATCACAGAACCAACCATGACCAACATCATTTGGACACAATTTTATCAGAAGGAAGGCAGCATTGAGGATAATTCCAAATCACAATTGATCATTTGCACAAATCCCTTTTTCATCATCCAATTACAATTACTGGTTTAAAAGATAGTAGAATCTAGCTAAATAGTATTGTTTTTCATCTTTCACTACGGTCTTGACTAAATAAATAATGATAATGACACAGACCAATAAATGTTCAATAATGTGAAATGATGAGAACAAAATCAGTTTTTGAACCAATCATTGCTAAAAAATGAAATAGTAAATGAGAACTAAACCAAAATTAAATTCCTAACAATTTAACTCTCGCTCATATTTCTCTCTTAAAAACTTTCTGTTATGACTAAAGCCATAACAAAATCAGTAAACTAAAAATCTTGCAAAGTGCAACAGTATCATCATAAAAGATGATGGAATAGGTGAAAGGACAGTTTGATTTAAAAGAAAAAAAGTCCAGTATCGGTAAAATAAGCCAAAGGACCAATTATAGAATTATTCTTGTGATGTCAGCATGTAGTTTCCATAGAACAACCACATTTCCAAATACAAGCTTCGATTTTCTCCTAAAGTAGGCAATCTATGACCCACAAATGAAGTGATATTATCATGAACAGGAGATGGATAATACCATGAACATACAACCCTGGAATTTTAAAACGTCGCAACTAAAATTTCACTCAATATTCAACTTTCTAATTTTAAAGTAGCAGCCCACAATGCGACATGGCTACTTTCTACTAACAGGACAATTTATGAAGAAGCATTTAGACAAATTATTATAAGAGACTAAACTACAGGATGATTGAACACAGTCAGATTTTTAGGATTTCAGTATATGAAGGAAATTCATATAATATATTGGCCAAAACAAATAATCTAAACCAGAATTTTATAAATAACAAATCAAATCAATGTCATCGTCATCAATGAAAACGTATTCCTTGAATTAAAAATTATCAGAGAAATTCTATTAATTAGAATAGACGAAGTCTAAATCCTGTAAAATACTGCAACAGACTAATTAAATGAGTCGCCTTCACGAAATTAGGTCATCTGAATAACTTACCATTTTTCATTAAATAACGCCTATTACCGACATCAAATCTAAAATACAAGAATAATATTATAATTTATATTAAAATACTAAGTTGACGTATGTGTTCCAGTAAAATATCAGACTCATTAAATCATAAGCCTACATAATATTTTTAAGGAACCGAAATCTCATCAGAATAAATTGACATACAATAAGTAAATCGCACAAGTGAAAATCTACTTACTCAATATCAACGGAACCATCAGAAGTCATTCTACAAGAAAAAGTACAAACAAGAATTTAAAATAATTAACAATCAGATTAATTTTACTATTTCACCAAGTCAACAGAAAATTACAAATACTTTCATAACCATCGGTTCAAATGACACGTGTTTCACATTCAATAAATTCACTTGAAAATATAAAAATTCAAGCAAGAATTGAAACCACCGAGTCACTAAACAAATGAAGGAATAATATAAAATTAATAAGTAACCTCAGAGTGCAGCAACCCAGCAAAAAAACATACAAAAATACAAATTTAGGTGAACTTGCATAACGTCTTAATTAGTCAAAATTCAATGCAATTTTTAAATACCGAGAAAACATAGCCAACACGTCACTAAATTGAGATCATGTTACCGAGAACTGACTTTACAAATAAAATGTATCCCTGAAATTTAAAGAATACTCAATCAAGTAATGTTCAGAACACGTGCCAAACCCCCAATCAAGATCTAACAAAATCAGTTAATAAAATTCTGTCACAGTGCTAGAGAAGGTTAATCCTGAATTGCATCACAGATAAAGTATGGTGGTGTCATTAATAAATAATGGAACAACACTAGAAACATACACCCCCCCGCTACCACATTACATTCAATTACAAATAATAAGCCATTACAAATCGGTAACGTGAATTATTAGCCGTGTTTTTATGACACCAAAAGTTTTTACTTACATCAAATCAAATTTAGTAGCATCAGGTCTATAAATGAGTTCTAAAATATGAAATATAGCAATGAATTGAATTACAAATACTCTCTATCTAACTGACTTAATTTTATAAGACATTTCAGAATAGTTTGTATCATTCAAAATTGCTCAGTAGCAGAACTGACTAACTTATCATCAACATAAATTAATTTAATTTAATTTAAAATATCTACAGCAAGTAGTTTGATTAACAACAGCACTCAATTCATATAGGGGGTTTAAGAAAACATTTCTTCTAAAAAGCTTCAATTTTTTCTATTCTTTTCTTTGATATGAAATATACGAACATTTTATGGTCCTCAGGCAGTGATTGTGCCTAACTGACGAGGCCCAACAAGGTTGAAACAGCTGCCCAGGGCTATCACTTGCTAGTAACATAAATAAGTAGTATATTTTTATCAAAGTATACTTGTTTTTTATTATTACTATAGAAGCAGCAAATACACATATCCCTAAGAAGAGAAAAAGTCAATCCTGGATTAGTCAGCCAACCTTAGACCTAGTCAAGGAAAGAAGAGAAACTAGAACACTTGGAATTAAATCAGAACAATACAAAAAGATAAACAATGCGGTTAAAAAAGCATGCCGAGAAGACAAAATCATACATATAACAA
>JAUYWI010068354.1:0-14718 GCA_034780595.1 Parotoplana pacifica
AATAAAAACCAATTTAGTATATAATTTTGGGTGTTTCTAAAATTTTATATGTAACTGCTATTTGTCTAGAAATGTCCTGATTTTGCAAATCTGAATGTTGGCAGGTCTGCTATTACTCTGCTGAGTATATCAGTCACAGGATGGTTCCCTAAAATTCAGATATAGTATATTGAGAGAAATTGGAATATTCATGATACAAAAATGTTCTAGATATTTTAATAAAATACAGGGTGACACATAAAGGATGGTTGTAAATATGTGTATTCCATGACAATTGTGGTTACCTTACTTCCTATCTGGTTTTCAACTGTAAATTTTTATGAAATATTATTTTTAATAATGACAAACAAATATTTACCAACATTGTTTGGACTCCCCCTATACAATTGTAACTTTGTTATCATAGGTGCCTGCAGGCATACATACAATATGCACATATGTATATATAAATATAATATACTTGCCCTTTTTATACTTCAGATGACAGATTTATAGGTTAGCAAAATTAGTTTTTACATTTCTGCTTAACTAAAATGTGCCCTTTTATCAAAGTGTGCATATAATTTTCCAAACTCTGCCAGTGCCTATGGTTAGCTCTAATATTTTAAAATATCATTTATCTAAAAACACTCATTCATATCTAATATTCATTAGAGACAACTAACACCCAGAAATGATTTCACATATTTTAGGATCTTTTAAAATAGTCATGGCTTTTATGATACCAAAGAGAACAGTAGCATTAGCCACTCTATGGAATAATCCTATGGGATCTGGATACTACAACTTGCTTTTCAACTGAATCTTCAGCAAATAATATTTATGTATAGCTTGATGCAGTTTAGTATAATAGGGAAGAAAAGTGTTTGGAGAGAATGTGGGATTAAAACCTATATACATCACAATATGTATACTATTAGATGCTTAGAAAGAATTCTGCATTACATTCAGTAATGTACAAACTATGTTTTAATAATATTTTCTAAGTTTTAATTTGTGATAACTGAAGTAATAGGTTTCTTCAATTTTTGTTATACATATTTTAGATGTTGTCCATGGACTTTTTGATTTTGATCAGTCTACTGATTTGGCTGTGCATTGTCCTGAAGGTAATTATTTGCTTTTTTTAGATGGCATTAGTTTATATGTAATTTGTTAACAAGGCATTATTGTGTTTTAGATAATTTCTTACCATTAAAAAAAGAAGAGCCATTATTTGAATCAATTGGTAAGAAGATGAATATTTTTAATCAAAATCTAGTTTATTGATCCAGGAACTAGTATGAGTTTAATCTTAAACTTGAGCACCAAAGGTTGTATAGACCATCACTAGTAGGTTACAAAAATGGTCCCTATGCCTCCAGGGGTCACTTAATATATTTTTACTATGCTAAAAATTTCAGTGATAAAAGTTGCTTTGATTTTCTTTATATTGATACTACACATATTTAAAAATATCATAAACCTTTTCTGAAAGTTTCAAATCATTTGGTTAACTGAAACTAACATTTTTTATAGTATTAATTTTGATCCCATCCATAATTTTCCTATTTTTTCATATAACACTATAAATAGCATCAAAATTAAAATTGTTAGTTTCAATTAATCAAATAATTTGAAAATTTTATTATATTTTTAGACATCTGTGGTATAAATTTAAACTAAATCAAAACAAATTTCTTGACTGATATTTTTCAACATTGCACAAGGACCAATTGTGTAACTTAAGAGTTACATTTTTGTAAACTACTACTATTGACTGTATCTACAACAAGTACTACAAATCTTTCATGCTTGAATTTAGGATTAAACTTTCAACTAGCTCCCAGAGTATATCTATTGTTTGTTTTTTTAATTTCTTTAATTAATGTTTCTTTATGAACATCACACTTCTATTTTGAAATTAAACAATTAAACACCTATACATTCCTATTTGAATCTCTAAAATATGTAGCAGTAGTCTGCTCTGGCTAAAACAAGGCATACAAACTTAATTTGGTTCTTATCATATGTCATTAGATGACTTGAAAGATGCCCTTGTTATCTGACAATTTTCAATTGGCTAAGGTTAGGGTTGTTGGGTGGCCAGGCAAGATGGGTAATATTGTGGTGATCAAACCAGTTGGTGGCAAGACAAAAAATGTGTGGTGTGGCATTGTCCTATTGATAGATGAACTAAATAGCAGGTTCCACACACTCTTCAATAGTTCAATGAAGGATGCAGCTGTCAGTGTGCCTTAAATATGGTACATGGGGATAACTCAGTTTCATGAAAAGCACCCCAGGTATTGAAACCACTCCCACCTCCTTGGACACATGGCTGATAAATGTCTCTTACACAATGTACACCTGTGGCTGCAAAAATGGTGATGCTGATGTGTTTGAACCAGTTTCAGAGGAACCTCATCTGTAAAGAGTGCTCTTTTCCACTGGTCCACCATCCTGTTCTGGTGTTGCCAAGCAAACTCTGGTCATAGACGTTTGTGGCATGCAATAAGGAGAGGTTTCTTCAGTGCCACATAAGAGTACATACCAGAAGAGAACAGTTAATGTCAAACTATTTGTATTCTGACTTCTACACCAGCATGCTGTTGCCAAAGTTGGGTCAGTTGCCTCCCAGTTGTCAACCTGGGCTTCCTGCCAGAGTCCATGACATTGACCTATTCTGGCATTCTGTCAATACCTTAGGTACTCATTTCAATAGCCATTTCTCTGATCTAGTGGAAGCCATAACACAGCAGCTGAATTGTGTAAATAAACACCTTCATATACATTTCTTCACAGCTAAAAATGACATTCAGTGTTAGGAATTAAATGAGCTGTTAAAAAATACTTCAAATGGCTAATAGCATTTCTATTTATGATATCATGACAATTTACCAACAATAAATCATATTATTGTAATAAAAGTTAAAATTGAAATGCAAATTTAGTAAATATTATAGCTGCAATGGATGTCACTTTGGTGCACCCCTCTACATTGTGACAGACCATGGGACCCAGTTTGAGTCTGAATTAATTCTCAGAACTTTCACAGTTAGATAGATTTCTATGTACACTATACACAGGCTCATACTGCCCAAAATCAAATGGCCCTATTGAATGTAGGCATTGGTCACTCAAACAGTCAATCAGTTGTCACAAAGAGGATTGGCAATCTAGTTTATCTCTCTGAATTATTCCTTTCAAACAAGGACACAACATTTGAAGCCATCACAGGTACCTCAATTCTGCTTTCCTCCAACATTTTCAATCTCTACTACAGTTGATGCAACATTCAGTTCCAAACTGGCTCAACTTTTCAAACTATTTGACATCACTAGCCCCAACCTCCATTCATCTTCAAAGAAGAGCTATGTTCCCCTGCTCTAGATTAAATGACTCATGTGTCCATAATTCACTTGAAGCTTCCTACACTGGTATGTTCCCTATTATTGACCACAGAGAGAATTTCTTCCAAGTTGAAACACTTGATGGAAAAGACAATGGATATGCATTTAAATTACTCCAGTCAATAATTCTTCCTAAGCCCCTGCTCTCTAAAAAGATGGCCAGTTCCCCTCCCTCTCAACCAAATGAACAACTGAAAACCAATCTTGAAACTATACCCCACAGATCAAACCATGTCCATTTTAAATTAATACATATTTGTATACTAGTTATATCTTTATATTATTGTATGTTTCTTTCAGTTCCAACCTAGTTCCATACTTAAAAGGGGGAATATCTGTAGTGCTATTGCTCCCTTATTTCTCCATCTTTTCTTCATTTCATTAATTTGTATTGTTTGTTTAAAATCTAGATTCTTGTTCCTTTATTTACCTACCTCAAACATTTTTATTTAACACTCTTTCATTTATAACACCTAATTATTTTGTCTTCTAATTAGTCACTTTTACTTCTAAAAATAGAGTCATTATTTCTTCATGCCTTTGATAATTTCTCACCTGCCTTGGTTCTTTATATTTTGGCAGACTTATATTTCTTGACTAATTCTATTAGTCATATTTTTTATGTAATCTAAAAGACAAATTCCATACAATACATATACATATATCAAATTTATTTTAAAAACCACACAAAAACTCTGTACCAAACACACAACTCCTATTGGTATCAGACCCTTCTGACAATAGACATTCTTTTGTCATTTTTATTTTACCCAACTATAACTCCATTAACTCATTATATTATTAAAATGTATTCTTTCATTGGGTTAATGCTAAGTGATGTAACCCTTTGCACTCCACTATTTATTCTTTTGAAGTTAACAAACTTCAGGATATTAGTTGACAGATATTAATTTAGTAATTGATTTATATTTCTTTTTTAGATAATTTCATATCTATAAAAAAGGAGGAGCCATTATTTGAATCAGTTGGTAAGTAGTGTATTTTTTGTTTGTATATTTATTAATTAACAATAGGCAATTGATTTAATTCCTAAACTGCAAACCAACTATGTATATGTACCATCTAACTAGAATCCTAAATACTAGTAACTAATTTAATTGATATACTGAGAGCTTCAACAGAAGTCTATATCTGGGGTTTAGGGGAAGATCCTAGAGGTATCTCTGCTGGGATAATAGGGATATCTGGGGCTTGGAGTGCATCCAAGGGATATCTGGATTTGGGTTGTCTTTCAATGAAAGTGGGTATACTTTTATTATTTTACATATTAAATCAAATGTCCTTAGGAAACAACCCCTAATGCCCAGATATCCTTGTCCCCCAATTTCCAGAATAGATGTTTCTAGGACCCTCCCAATATCCCTAAGATGTTCCCCAATGCTCAGCCCTTTACATTTTGAATAATAACTAGATTATGGGAAGAGTGATGGTTGTGTACACAAAACTCACTGCTGAAGGTCCTAGGTTCCACACCATATTTCTTGTTATTGTTTTGCATTTTTAGTATTTTTCATTTCTGACTGGGTTTGGTTTTTTGGCTTTTGGATATACTAGATGGTATTTTCAATCACTGAGCTTGACTGGCCATTTTATCATGCTTCAGCTTAAGTGTAGAACAAGATGCACATGAATACATAGTTTTGATTTGATCTTGAAGGGATGTTGTTTTTATGTTGAAGCCATATTTATATTTTTAGACATCTTTTGGTTAGATTACATTTATTTCTATGATGTTAATACTGTCGAAGGCTTGACTGATATTATTTCTTATTTTTGTGTTTGCTGCAGTAAAGATTTATTCTACATACAGTATAATAGAAAGATGAACATTTATGAATCACTTTCTTAAGGTTTTGACAAGTTATCTGCTCGTATAGTTCTGGTTTAAGGTATCAATTTTGATTATGAATTTTCTTTTAGAAAACGTCTAACACTTCACAGACATCATTCAAACTCTCTGACCTATACAATTCTATACTGTAATGAACACTTTTATCATTGTTCCAAAGGATTTAGGGCTGTTCCGCTTTTTTATTTTCCAATCAAAATTGGAATTTGTAGAAGACTTCTTTATTAGATACCTTAAACCAGAACTAAATAGATAACTTCTCAAAACCTTATTAGAATGATTCATAAATATTCATGTTTCTTGTAAATTAATTAATCTATGTAATGTCCTTAATCAGCTGAGAATAGATCACCTGTTTTAAATATTGATTGTTATTAATAATTGTTTGAAAATATACAAACCGATTATAATTACCTAATGTTTCCCTCAAAGTTTTGGGTATATCAAGTTCTTGTATATGTATTATATATACCTAAACTTCATATACCCCAAACTTTTAGGGGAAATTAGGTAATTGTAACCAGTTTCTATATTTTCAAACGATTTTTAATTATATGTATTAGTAGAATCAAACAAGTACTAAATATTTCAGTTTGATTGTCCAACTGATGGGTCAAATTAACACCCATGTGACTTTTATTGTCATCACTACTTGAAGCAATGGTTTTATTTTCAGAGGTCAATTCTGAATCGCCAAAAAATTCACCTGTTATAGATGTTACATGTAAGTTGAGCTTTCTCTTAAAAGTAGTAGAAATGAGTTCTATAATGTAGTTTTGATGATTACTTTTGTTTTTAGCAGTTGGTACTCCACAACTTGATATTCCAGTTGTTGCAGATGACAGCTCACCGAGTGATAGTTGTTCCAGTTCAAAAAGTGGTTGTCTTAGGAGAGATTCCCCAATATTCTTCCGTCATTCCTATTCTGTTTCAAGACCTCGACCCTTTGGAAGTAACACAGCCCCATCATATGTTGACTGCAAAGGCAATAGGAGCAACAGATCAGGAACTCAAATACATTCAAAATTGTGGAGAAATAAACGATCAGGTGAATTTCTGGCATTTTGTGTTAGCCACGACGACTAATTATGCTCTTTATGAATTTATTTTATATCTATTATAGGAAATTCTTATTCATCTTCGTATACTTCACGGCATGGTTGCGCTAGTCAGCCAACTAGATGTACATCTTTTAACTCTGGGATACACAAACACGGTCAGACTGAGCGAGAGAGACGTGCACAAGAAAATAGAAGAATGCGTAGTATTGAACACATTATCCGTGGTATTACTGCATTTCAATCCTATTCAGTAAGTTTGTCATTAATTTTTTATTACTATTATCACACCTAAGACAAGAAGTAAGATTGAAAAATAATATGGCTTTATAGTTCTAATTCTCAAATTTAGCATTGCAAAAAGTGACGCTGCTCTTTTAATTTTTGATCTATATAAACATTAATTTTTAAATCAATTTAATCAAAATTCATACAGATTAAAATATATATTACTTTAATGTTAAAATTCCGATTCAATTTATTTTGAAAAAATATATGGGATGAAAAATTTATTTTATGAATTTCATGGATGTTTCATCTATAAAATGAATTATCAATAATTTTAGGGGAAATCAATAGTATCTGTTGAGGTCATATTTGACCCTTTTATCAATTTATTTTAGGCGAGAACGATATACAGGGTGAATTTTAAGTAACGCCCGATTTTAAACCATTTATTATTAAAAATCGGGCGTTATTTAAAATTCACCCTGTATGTACGTGCATGCTATTTGGTTTGCTTTACTTTCAGAATCAATATTTTCCGCGTGATCGTGCTACAAAGGAACGAACATTAAAGGCGACACGAGCTCTCATTCAACACTACCATTCTTCTGGCCTAGGTGCTGAAACTGACCAGCTACGCGCAGAGATTGAGGAAATGCGTTATCAGTTGGCAGTTCTACGTCGCCAAGGTCTTTATTCCTCAACTTCAGTAAAACCATCTCCCGTTATCTCTTCACCAACCACCACTAGTATAGTTAATGGACTGAATCATTCACGTCATGATATAGACTCCTGTTTATGCTAACTCTAGGTCATATTATAAAGTACTGTTCTAATTGTAAAGATCAGTGATTATTGTAGCTGAACCCCGATGGTCACTGAGGAAGGGATATCTACTGCGCTAAAATTTGATATAATTGTCATAACTGATTTTGGATTTGAACAGGTACATATTTTAGATGAACTGCAAATTCTCAAAGTTAGTCCAGTTTACTAAAATCAATTTGTCAAAAGACGTTATTTCTATAAAATAAGCAATAATGATAATTTAAAAAAAGAACTTGTGAGGAATTGTTTTTAGAGCATTTCTTTTTTTGCATAACCTTTAGTAAGATCTCCACTATCTGTATATTTTTAATTCTTTTTGTAGTACACAAAGGCTATGCTGATACGTCGTGGCAAATATTAAAGAAATGCTCTAAAGTGATTTTTTGCCATCTTTCTTTTTATTCTAAAGCATTGCAAAAGACTTAAAATTAATCATTAAGCATTTCCATCAAATTATAGTCAAATTTACCCCATTTTGACTTCTTATTGTTTTTGTAAATAATACACTGGTCCACAAAGTTCATACCAGTTGTCATTTTTTATCAGTCTGTTGAAATGTAACTGATTGAATAATCCCCCAAGTGGCAGTAACAAACAGTTTTTTTCAAATCAAAATATAACCAATAATTGATAAATTGCAGTAGATGTGTCATCATTATCTTAATTTTAGTAATCTTGATTACAAACTACAATTGGTGATTTAACAGTTCCGCTTCTGTCAAGCAATAGTCACTGATTTAATTTGCTCATGAATTTAGTTCTATTCCATTCATACTTCTAGGCAAGGTAGTCGAAAATGTTAAATACTAAATCTGTTGTTTACAAATATGTTCATACAATAAAGGCGGGTTTACAATAGCATGTATAATCACAGGCCTATTTGATGAATGTATGTACATCAGTGTTATTGATCAGAGTAATACACTCTATTTTTTAAAAAGTACAGTGTACGAGGGGTACACTCGCTTGTTCCGACTAGTGTATAAATATGCGAGCGTTTTGTTAGAAGCTAGGAATCGTCAAAGATGGTCGATTTGTTCAGGTTATCAGAATAGAATTCAATTTAGTTATTCCTCATGTTAGAGTGAATGTGGACACTTTTAACAGATAAGTAAGTCTAATAGAAGAGAATATAAAGCGCTATAGTATTCGAATTCCAGTTTCTCCGAGTGAACAATTGGAATCACATTACTTTTTTGGCAACTGGTGAATTTCAGACACCATTGGCATTCCAGTTCAGACTAGGTCGAGCTACTATTTCCGAAATTCTAAGCAATACCTGTGAAGTATTATGGAAACATTTGGGACCAACACACGTATAAATGTCGAAATAACAGGAAGAGCAGTTATATATAACTGATGGTTTCTGGCAACAATGGAATTTCCCCAATTGTATTGGAGCCGTTGACAGCAAACATTTTATGATCCAGTGTCCGAAATTAAGTGGTTCTATAAACATACCTACAGTATTCTATGCTTATCCATGTGTAATTATGACTACAAATTCACTTTTTTCAGTACAAATTGTGAAGGGGACACTACAGTCTTGAGGCAGTCTTCACTATATTAATCACTAGAAAATATTACTATCAGAATTCCTTTACTGTTACTGGTTTTAATTAACTTCCTTTTACAATAGTTGGAACGAGGCATTTCCTTTTTAAAAATATTTGATACGACCGTGCCCAGGTAGGGGCAAATCTTTACTCACTTACTTGGAAATAATACAATATCGTTAGAGTCAATCAAGATGTATTTTGGAATTCTGGTTGCTATATGGTGTCTAATTCGCAGTACAACTCCAATGATTGCTAATGTTCAGAATTGTGAATATTACATTTTGATGATAATGTTTAAAATGTTGGCTCAACACTAAGTGTTCAAAATGTCTTCTGTATATCTTTATAATCCTTCAGAGTAACGTCGTGCAACTCTGGTTTTAGTTGTACATTAATTTGTAATTGATCTACTTTTCTATGTTTTAATTCTTGCGACATAACAATAAATAGAAGTATAACAACACCATAATAATACAAATCAAGTATAATAACTTACCATAAATGCTAAAAACTGGGGAATTGTTCTGTGAGACTGCTGCTATGCTCATAGGTTTGTGACCCCCAATACATCCAAGCAAGAGGAACATCATGGGCGGGATGGGATTTGTTCAGAAAATATCTTGTTTTAAAGGATTATATTATAGACCTCACATCCTGTCCAAAAGAGATATTATTAAATTTGGAAACTCGAGCAGACTCTTGCACAGTATGTATGTTAACTTTTCGACCACCTTGTTTATTCTACCATTTTATTTTTATAGTCATTTGTACAGTCTCACTGATTTTTTTTTACATAATATCCTACCTTTTACGAGTATGTACATTACAATCCCCACAACTTATTGTTTTGAAATATGTGTATCTAATGATTTACCTTGGTACATGTTATGACAAAAAGATCCTTTTTGATGGACAGTAGTACCTAATACTAGTAGCCTAAGTGATTGTGTTATCCTGAGAAATTAAATACAACTTGTAATAGTGTTCTTTTTAATGAAAGTGATTTTAAAAACCTTAGCATATTAGGCTCCGCTTTATGAATTGCTATATAAGTAGACAGTATAAACCTTGCGGTCACCAGCCATGGTATGTTTGTATATTGGATCTCATGGAAACTAACTAAGATTATAATTCATCTTTTTTTTTAAATTATGCAAAGGATGTTTCTTGTAGAATGAAAGCTAATAAATATTTTCATTTGGTCGGAATTACCATACAACTCCTCCACATTACATTTACGTATTTAAGAACAATATAGGCCGTCGATTGGCATTCAAGGTAATTCACTTCAGCTTATCTATGCTTTTAAATTCATCTATGCCCCCTCTTGTTTTGAATTATTGTACTTTCTCAGTTTGTTTAGAATTGGTTTGGGTAATGTGCCTCTTTTTAATGTATTTTAATGCTTTTCATTTATTGTCAGATTCATAGTGTTTATTTGATACTGTTTTCCTGTATATTTAAAAGCGAATTGTAAAATATATGGTTTTGAGGAGAAGAGTCAAATGATAATGTCCCAGTGCTAAATGGTTCACTTTCAATATAGAGCAACCAGAATTATTTTAATTTTAGTAGTATTATGTGAGAATAAGATTTTCTTGATCTCTTCTCTACTGACAAATTTGGTTAACATGTCTAATTAGTGATGTCCCAACATCGAAAATTATTTATTGACAATAGAATAAATTTTGTTATTCGGTGAGTCGATAAGTTCAGGTATTTTCATCAGTTCCAAAGAATTTTTTGAAATCACTTAACTCCTTTTTATGGAATACGATGTATTTGGAACCAGGTAGATTCAATGTATCCTTTGGTTTCAGACGATTTATTTGACTCATTGAAAAGTCAGTTGACAAATTTGCGGCCGTTTCTAGGAATCCAAATATCTTTTTAAAAAAATAGGCTCTTTTGTTTGTCTGTGTTGTAGCTTCATCTCTAGGTTTTTGTTAAATATGTATGTCTTGATTTTGTTCAGTTTGTTGGTTGAAAGATTGGCTTTGTCATTTGTTTTTAATTACCCCCAGTCGGTTAAATGTTAATTATCGATTTTTTGCTCTCCTAAAAAACAATATTTTTGGCCAGAACTGCATTAGATAATGTTTTAGAAAATTGGATACCTAACTATGGGTGCTGGCCTATGACGGCCACCATGCTGGGGCAGGTCCATAAGAATTATGTTTTAAAATTGAATTTTATAACAATTAAATGATTTGAAATGGCCTAAGGTTGGTTTCTAGTTCATTTGTTGCAGTTTTGATATCATTTAAGAAAAGAATAATTTTTAATGTGTCCGCTGGGTCTGGTCCACATATCTGACTTTGGGTTCAGCTATGACTTTTTATTTGGCAGACATATAGTTTATCAGATTAAGAACTCATGTTAAATTTAAAAGAATTCCAATCGAGGATAAGATTGACCAGAAAGGCCTAATAGATGGTAACTTTCCCAAAACAAATTCCAAAAATACTTCAAATTAAATATGATTAGCTATGGTATTTCGGTACATCAGTTTAATTATTCTTTAATATTTTAGTTCTAACAAAGTCGAATCGATCCATAGTTTAAGAAAACAAAGGTTGTTAAATCATTGTTAGCAACGTTATGTTGACCTACAATTAATATCTTTAGTTTTCTCGCCTTTGTTATCTCTAAAATCTTGCTGAATAATTAAACTCATGCACCGAAATAACTAGTTGCTTATTATGTACTGAAATACCATAGGTAACCACCTTTTTGGACAATCCTATTTCATTTATTTTTTTATAGATTTTTTGATAATATGCTCCAAAATTGACAAAAGCTGAAATTTTATTAACTAATACTTCGTAGTAACGTATTTTGCTTATAATTTTATTCTCTCGTGCCAAATACCAGTTTAATCCGTGAAGTTTCGTTTTATACTATTGTAATACATGACATTCGTTTCTAGACGATTGCTGGGATGTATCAATAAAATTAATACAGAGTTTTGTAGTCCCTCGGATACTTAATATGTGCCAAATTTCATTAAAATTGGTTTAAGTTAATGGACCATTGTCAGTGTTTATGAAAGAAAGAAAAAACAACTTTTAATAAATGGTATTACTAGTTCGAAAAGCACTGTGAAATTTGTACACCTGACCAAATTTTGATTATTTTAGGATTTATAACTTGTACGAGTTATGGATGTCCAAAGTTTAGCCCATTTTCAGTTCTATAATACTCTGGAAAGGCTAGCTAGCTCATGGGACTAGATACTTAATTTGCTAGTTAATTAAATTTTGCTTTTTCCCTATCTAAATATATATAAATTTTACATATGCTCATTTTTGGCATGTTCAATTTTTACCAAATAAAAAGCATAGCTGGGGTACATTTGAGTGAATAATCAGAAAAAGATATCATTTAGAATTCTTTTTTTTTCATATTGTACCCTGTGTACCAAAAGTAAATATTTTCAAAAAATCCGTAATAAATCTTGAATAATGATGTTTGGAATATATTCACTAAATTTTATCCAATATCATTGCTTGACAATTGATTTTAAGAGATTAAATCAAACTTCATTTTTTCAGAAGGGGTACGTGACGGTTGGTGGTCGGACCCTAAATATTTTTATACCTAACGTAGATCTTTATCTTCTATTTTAGTTCCAGATCGGTTGATGCGTTCTGGGACAAAGTATCAATATTCGCTACCACCCCCCGTTACCGACGAGGGTTTTAACAACCGCTAGACTTTTCTATTCTGATTTAGTGTATCGGATGGTTTCACTGTTTAATATAGGATGTTTGAAAAATCACACAGTTCTACAAGAAATGATTATAATGGTATAAAATGTAAATTTAATAATTATTGTGCATGATATACAAAAGTTGATAGAATTAACCACCACAAAACTAAGGTTGTTATCCTAGTTATGTTGAGATGGTGAAATTAACTTCTGTATATCATGTACAATAATTGCTGAGTTCATGTTTTGCAATTGTATTGATTTTTTGAACACCCACCCTGTATAATTTCTATGATTCTGTTTATAGCAAGATTGACTATTAGTTCGACAGTAGATTTTCATTTATTTTTGTTAAGAGTTAAGACTATGAACACTAAATCAATATTTTTAGAATTGAATACTATAGTATGTCTTCTAATTGGGTACTGATCACTTGGAAACAATCCAATCAGTCATTTTATTTAGTATAGTAACACTCCTATAAAAATGAGTCTACAATATGTTTTTGTTGTAATTGAAAGAATAAACGTGATATAAAAAATCCAACAAAGTTTGTGACGGTCGCATAATCTTATAATTTAGACGTTGCTTTTGTGTTTTTTTTTAATTTCGGTTTGCTAGGAAATTTTTAATGTAATGAATTGAATATCATCTTTACTGCGACTAGTATACATACAAAACATTCAAATAGCTTATTTTATCCTAATCAAAGCGTGAAATAATATACTTAATATAATATTTTCGCTACCATATTACGGAAGTACAATATTCATATTCCTTCAGCCTTTCCTATTTAAGATAATCTTTATTTATTTTGTTTTATTTTTGCTTTTGTATATTACTGTTATTAGTTGGTGATTTATGCATTTACAAATCATGTATTGAATTGATTGTAAATTGTCCGTTCTTTTTTATATGTAGATAGATATTATGTATGTGTGTTGCTTTGCAGTGTATATATGTGTGTATGTATGTAAAGACCCCGGACAATAAAATGCGTTTTTTAGTCTAGGTTTATGTTAATGATTACAATGTTACACCATATTAATAGATTAAGATTCACAAATTTACACGACATAATCATCATGTTGTTGACTACAGTTAGGTCCTCTTTGTTGGTAACAAATTTGGTCCAGACGTTTCATAGTTACTGAATATGTAGCAATCCATGAGGTTGGTGTCGTGGGAATATGGTGGTTGTTGCAGCAAAGATATGTTTTGGTTGGCAAGCCATTCATGTACCTGCCACCTGTGGTCTGACATTGTCATACTGTAACCCCATTTCCCAAGGTAGTAACAGTTCTCGAAATTGTTTTATATATCCATAGACTGTAACACAATAAAATTAATCTATTGATATGTTGTAACATTGTAATCATTAATATAAACGTTGACTAAACAAACGTTTTTTTCCCCGGCCTATATATATAGGGATTTCTGGTATTTTCTTTTAATTTGTTCAACCACAGTCTGTCATCACAGGAATGTTTCCTCTATTTTGTCGATTAAATTCATTTGTAACCTAAGTATTTTATTTCTGATTTATTCTTTGGATTTCCCTGAATTAACCTTGTGGACACCAGTAAGGATTGAATAGTATAGTAAAAATACAAAGCTCTTGGTTTCTTTTCTCTATTGATAGAATAATAGAATGTGTCCATATAAACATTTTATTTTTATGGGTTACCCACAAATCGTCATAGAATAAATAATAATAATACTAATAAATGTTTATTAATCAGGGAAAATAGGAATCACAAAATTATTCATAATAGTTATAGATAAATATGAAAATGTAGAATAAATCTTTACTGAAGAAAACATAAAAATAATAAATAAAATCAGTCCAGGCTTTAACAGTATTAACCTTCTATCTCCCACGCTATCAAAAAAAATACTGCAAAAGTTTTATGTACTGGATGAAACAAAAATATATTGTCGTTGATGTCCTTCAGCTCTGATCAAGTGTCCGAAGTAATGGACTTTCCTTTGTTTTTTCATTTTAAGTAGCTGCCTTTCTTCTCCCGCCAATTGTAGCACCTCTTCGTTTGTCTTTCTTTCTACATATGAGATC
>JAUYWI010068365.1:0-14716 GCA_034780595.1 Parotoplana pacifica
ACTGATTAGTGACATCTCATTTGTTAACTTGAACAATTTTAGAGAAATAACTCACTTTTCAAAATCGGTCTTTAAAATAATTGTACTCGAACTATAGCTATGACTTCATAGTTGCAGTTCGTATTTTATTATATTATTATTATAATAATATCAAAAACAATGACAAGAAAATATTATAGAATCTTATTTTTTCTGTTTTTTAAACTTTTTTCATATATTTTTAAATTACCCCTATTTATTTTACATTCATTTTCTAGAATTAGAATTTTCACATTTTTTAAATTTTTTCACATCGGAGTATCCCTGAAATATACAATAATGAAAGATATAAAAAAGCAGTATGTATTTACAAGTTATTTTAAGATAAATGTTAGGAAGGATAATCATAATAAATTATTTCTTCTGTTTCGTCTTTCTTCTTGCAGGCTCATAATTTAAGTTCCACACATTTCTTTCACGTCGCCAATCATTTTCATCTTCATCTTCAGTTTCAGTATCTTGAGGACCGGCTCTAAAATTGAGCTCAGATTTCAGAATCACGTCATCATAAGCCTGTTGACGATCCAATGCTTTATAGGTGTCCGCCGTGTTCAGTAAATAAGTTCCATTTACACTTTGCAGCGCACATTCCATACACTAAAAGTAAAGTAAGTAGGTATGATTAAATATCATGCCAACTAAATTACTACTTTACTTTATAAACGCATTTATTTATTATCTAGTTCCCGTTTTATTTTATTTTTTTAATAGGATAAATGTCAACGCTCTCTATGAGCAAGTTTCAATCCCAATGTCACTGCAATTAATGCAATGAATTCAAAACAGGTCGCTGAACTATTTTTCATCATATTTTCGATTTACTTTTCCAAAGTTACGTGACCAACCGGCCTTTACGACAATACCTACTGCACTAAAGAGTTTTTCTAAGAAATTACAAAACTATTTACAAATCATAAGGCCGATGCCTAACCAAGATATTCAATAATCCCAGTATAATAATTTTCTTACTTCAGTAAGTAGGAGGAGATAAAATTTTCATAAGGTCAAAAATTCAAATCTATATTAATTTTAAAAGTTGCATTCTTCAGCTAATAACCAATTTTTATATTTTGCAAATGATCACATAAATTAATGGATTTGTAAAGCAGAATACAAAAGTTATTTTTTTCTAATTTATTAAAAAAATAACTTTTTCAGTTGTTTCTTGAAAGTTTTCTTGGTCACCATAGATTTATTAATTTTTTTCCAGGTCTGTCGAGAAACTGAATTCTACGAGTATACATTTGTAATCTTATGCGTATTAGAACCAGTAATTAAGTCCACCTGTTATGGTTGTACATGCCAAACTAAAAAATTGTTGATCTACACTAGTTTTTCGAAAGTCAATGGAAGTTCGTTTTTTAGTACATCACTGTAATGAACTTTTTTGCTAAATTTACTTATGATAAGTGATACCGTTTTCATTTCGATTAGCCAAAATGGCTTTTTAACAACTCAAACTCAAGTATATGGCTGAAGGCAGGTATTAGAATAGCATCTATGAAATTGTTTCCTGTTGCTTTACTCACAAGTAATGCTTAGTATGTTAAGTGGGATTTGAACTACTATTCCCACAAAACATACCTACTAGCACCTATAAATAGACCACAAGAAAATTAGTTCCAGCTGCTCACTTCATATAAGAAGGATCGGATAATTGCCTCTTTATGACCGGGCCTGGCCATGTCGAAAGTACTCTGCAAGCCCATTGGATGAAATTGAGAGTATTCCGGCAAATGTTGCATTGAATAAGAAAGTTTTGCCATTTCAGCTGTAGCTGAGGAAGTGTTCTGATCAATTACAGGCAATATATTGATGTAGTTGCTTCCTTCAAAATCAAATTGAAAAAAAGAATAAAAGTACATTTCCAGCCTGATTGCAAGAAAAATGAAAATTGCTCCCTACTTTTACGAAACTAAACATATAGACTTATACTTTGTAATTTTAGATTATCTAACAAAATAAACAATTTAAAACTATCTTATACCGACTACTCATAAGTAGTGAAAATGATTTTTTTTACATTTTGTTAGCAAAATTATGAAAATTCTTTACCTTTGTTATATGTCATTATAAGCACGCCCTCATTTGAGCTACCAATCAGCATCTCAGAGGTAGGTTGCTGCTGCATTGACCGATTTTGTAACTGCAGCCCTACAAACTGTTTCTTATTAACTTTGCGGTCACTTATTGACTTGGACTTATGTGTCTTTATAACACGTTTGCCAGTCAGAAGAGAGTACACATAAAGACTTCCAATTATGTTGATAACCAAATAGCTGGATCCAAATGGTGATATTGGCTGGCTCACATCCATATAGACCACATTTTGCCCCCTGATAGCAGAGTATTGTGGCCCCGTAAGTTGAATTTGAATGCGAGGTTCACATGCAGTGAGAGTTTTTAGATTTACGTTGATGACTTCCATCCAAGGACCACGATTCGGGGGATCACGAGGAAAGAGAAGCAGAAAAACCAGTTTGTTCTCAGCAGAATTAAAACTACAGTTAAGTATTAAGTCGGCATAAACGTTGTATGGCTGAAAACAAAATATTCTTTGAAAACTATTCGGTATTTTAAAATATGCCGGGGAAAAAAGAGTTTCATTCTTTCAATATGTCAAATTTTGGGCATCATTAGGTACTTTATATTATATAACAATAAGAGTATGTAACTATATTCTGAAACTATATATGTAATAATTCTATTTTTCATCTGTTGATCATTACAAAACAAAATTTAATACATGTGTACTTGTTTACACAAAACTGAATGGTCATCGAAATGCAAATAACTGATTGACATTACTAACAAACTTATTATACATACCTTGTAAACTCTTGTTTGGTAAACTAAAAGCAAGCCATCTGAGAGCTGACGTGTAACTTCATGCAAAATGGCACCTGATTCAGTGATGGCCTCTTCATTATTGCGATAAAGCAAGGTAACAAAATTCTGGGGTTTATTTTTAATTTTAAAAATGGGATTTCTAAACCCAGCTCCATCCAATTCGCCCTCCATTCTAATTCTTCGTACTTCAAGTTCACTCTTTGTAAGACCAGTTGTATCAACGTCATAACGAACCAGTGGCACTTCGGATTGATTTGGCTCAAAAAGTGTAATTTTCATACTGATTCTGTACCTATGCTTTGGTTCAAACCAGTGAGAAGATTTTGAAATTCTGTCACGATTATATCTCCAAATTAATATGTATCCTTGATCATCCACTGTGACCATATCTCCTAACTGTTCAATAAAATTAAGGAAGATAATGGGGTGTTTGTGATGTCGGAATAAATCTACCACTAAACTGTCTTTGAAAATTGTGTGCTTAGGAATATCTTTCCCAACTAGTTTTGTAAAATTTGTTCTTAGAAAATTTGCATCCCTGTTGTGATCCACTTTTAAATTGGAATTGGAAACAGTTGGTGTAGCCAATGTATCGTTCTTACTATTAATATCGATTCTTAAAAGATCGTTGTTTGTCATCCCCACACATAGAGATGATGCAGTGCCTAGTAATGATATAACAGGCAAAAATACTGAAAATTTTGGAGCCCAACTATCATCCCCTAAATAAGGATTGTTTCGTAGAGGTCCACCAATAAAAGAAAAGTCATTATTCTGACAGTCAGCATGAAAAAATTCGGCCAACAAACCAGGATATCGTGATTGATTTCCAAAAACAGGTTTCAGAGTTTCCCTAGTTCCAGGAATGCCAGTAGATACGTAGTATAAAGTAAGTTTTCCATTTTGTGTGGTACTGCATACTCTTGATTCGTCTAATGACCATGACAAATGAACAATTGGATCAATGTATCGATTAGTTTTGTATACTGCGGACGCACGGTATATATGAAGCCAAGTGTCGTTAATGTTTTTAATTTGATATATTAAAACAGCACCGATTTGAGTACCAACGGCTAAAAACGTTTGGCTCGGTGACATAACAGCTGTAGTTACCGACTTACATCCTTTGGGAATTACAAATTTAGAGGTGGACACTTTAAATTTCGACCAATAATTTGATTCCTCTCTCCAAAATTCTTTTTTGATGGTCCATTGTTTGTATTCTTCTTCACCATCACGATTCAAAGGTTCGACGTTTTTAAGTTGAATCGGAGGTAAGTCAGTATATTCAATATTGATCACACCAACTTCAGCTTCTTGTTCTCTTAATTCAGCTTCAGTTGGATTTCGTAAGTGAAGAAATTGGGTATGCAGCCAAACATTTTTCTTTAGGGAATTACGTTCTACTTGTGCAGAGTTGAAAACAGTAACAATATCTTTATGAAGTGGATCATCTTCGGAACGTCCGGCTGGGTTCAGAAATACGCGGACTTCAGCTTCACGTATGCATGTATTATTCGCCATGTTTTTGGACAATTTAATTAAATATTCATATTCTTGCGCAGTTGCCTCACATTCTTCTAAGGTGACATCAAGAAGTATTTCTTCGTGAATTAATTTGATAGCCTTTTCCCTGGCACGTGCATTAATTTCCTTGTCGATGGTAAATCTTTCCAACTCTGGATCTGTTGGGTTTAAAGGAAACAACCTCTCAAGAAGCTGAGTCATTTCATCTTCAACTATGCGGCGACAAATTTCATAATGGGGATACTGCCAAGGTTCATATGATGATTTATCAAGCCATCCCGTATATCGTTTTTGAAGTAAATCCATACGCTTCTGGTATTTATTCTTTTGTCGATCAAACACTTCTTTGGATTTTGGTAAAGCATCACGAGTTTCACCAATAATTTCACGTGTTGGCTTACCATCCGGAGTCTGCCAACCACGTTTGACAATTGTTGGATCCGGCCTCTGTCGAATACGTTCCCAGTCTTCTATAATGCGATCTGCAACGTTAGTCTCTTCATAAAGCGGACTAATAGGACGCACAATAACTTTGTCACGAAGAGCTAAAAGACGCTTTCGTTCTGTTAGCAGGTAGTTCCTCATCCCGTTGAACTCACGTAGACGGGCAGCATTTTGATCGCGTTGTGCTTCGTACTCCTCACGTCTTTGACGCATCAACTCTGCATGAGTTGCAGGAATCTGGCCTTGAAGGGATTTGGGAAATTCAAGCACATTTCTGTAGGCTTCAACTGGAACTTGAGCTAAAATAAAAATTAGTGAATATACATTAAATAAAAGAAAATAATGGATAAATATTTTATTTTCTAATTTTGTATGTAGAAATATGTATATTTACCTTTTGAAGATTCTCCATGAAGCAACTTAACCTTTTCCTGACGCTGCTGAATAAAACGATGTAAGTTTTCTTTTGCCCGATTGACTTCACTCAGATCCTCAAAATTCTTCGCCATAAAATATTATAGTATTTAATAAGCATTTAGATTACAGCAATAAAATCGAAACAAACAAATAGAAGTCATTTTTATTAACAGAAAATACCTATAATCATATCAACCACCTCAATCGATAAATTGAATCACAAATGGATAAAATACGTAGCCGTTACTTACTTATTTAGAACAATAACAGCAATGGGTACTTACTTACTTCTGAACTTTTCTGCCACGAAAACTATATAATAAAAGCAATGCAGTACTAAGCAGGAATTAGTTTTAAGAGGTATCTACAACATAAATAATATTATGTTGCAGACAAGTTACCGTGTAGACCAATTCACTACCTACGTAGAAGTATACTACTTATACATAGATGAGGTAATCTAAAAGTATTTAAAAATATAAAGTTACACTACCAATGAATATTTAGACCAATCAATACCGTAATATGGAGCCATAAAGCGATTTAATTTTGTGACTTTCGAAGACCAGAGTTCCCCCAAAATTCTTTTCTAAAAAGTAACATGGAATGTAAATAATATTCCATCCAACAAGTTCGAAAAGAACCACCGAATGTCTATATTGACCTAATTGAGTAATTTTACACAAAATATTTAGATATGATTCAAAGTCACCCTGATCAAAATATCTAAAATTGTACTGGTCAAGCTGTAATGACACCAAAATGCAAAAGCAAAAAATATATCTATTTACATTTTAAATAACGAACTTGTGATTCGAAACTTTTAATTTACTCAGATACAGGATGTTTCACTCGAGGATTTACCTTAAAAGTCACCTAAGACCAAAGATAATTAACATTTTCGAGTCTAGTCATTTTATGAAGTGTGTATTCCATGACGGGAACAAAATTTTAAAAAATGTGGCCACCTTTAGATATGACTTTATCGAGTCCAAAAATTGACTTTGACCAATATGACTTAACATTTTGTGAAAATTATTAATTTTATTATCGATTTTTTTTTTGGGGGGGGTAAAAAAGATGTTTGCCTACATCACTTAAATGGCTCTTAAGTCCGAACGAAATATTTTATCTTGCCCAAATTTGTATATCTAGTCATGGAGGCATTATAAAAAATGTTTGTCTGACCCATTTATTAAAAATCAATTTGTATCAACTTCAATTTTTGGACAATTTGATGACTTTCAATGTTCCCCATTTAGGAATCAAAATGTCTACATATTTTTGACACACTAAATGTCCTAATTATTTTTTGATTCAAGACACGGACTATTAAGAACTGTTTGCATTTTAACAAAAATAAAAATTATCATGTGGCATCCTGATTATGTCATTTTCAAGCAGTCTGTAATGCTAATGTGGGTACTTTATCCCCCCGTGATCACAAAGGGTGTGCTGAAATTGTCATAGATTTTGTTAATCACACAATAAAGAATTAAACCTTAAAAACAATGATACAAAAAATAAAAGGTTCGAAAAAATATTTTAGTGACAGAATAAATTAAGCATTAACTAACTATCATGGAGACCAGTTTAAAAAAATTTATGCTGTGGGTCTTAGTGAAGGGAACATAGCCTATTAAGAATACCTTCAAATTTAACAATACAATTCCTATCTGATGCTTTATTATTTCAAGTAAACAAAGTATTATACCTAGTTGTATCAGGAGGTTCACTGATTTAGGACCCAAACAATGTATTAAAATAAAATTTCAAAAAATTGATTAAATTCAATCAAAAACCACTAGAAATGAACTATTATAAATAATTTTGAATCATTAACCGACCATAAAATATGTTAACAAATCCTGTTGGTCGTCTTATCCCGGGAACTATAATCAATAGACATTTCATAAATTTATGTACCTTGTTTTGTTGTTTCGTTTTAAAACCAAAATAATCATTTTGTCCAGAAAAAAATTCTATGGACCAAATTTCAAGTAAATCTGATCAGATGACGCTATCGAATTTTTCAATGGTAGGGGAGATGTGGGTGCCTTGACCCACTTTATTTCAAATTGTTCTATCAGAACATCATTTTACAATATCAGCTATGTTTCAATTATATTAATAAAATTTTATAATCAATTCATTTTTTTCATTTAACTCAGTACATTTTTCATATTTTTGCAAAGGGGACATGGCACCGAGTAGTGTATGGGTGCTATGACCTCATACGATGGGTGGTGACTGACATGACCCTATTTTAGCAAAGTATTATTTCTATTGTCTTTTAAATCTTTAAAATACAAAATGTTTTTATCCATATAATATTTATTAAAGTATCTATACATATTATCAATAAATTCAACAGAGAAGCAAACATGTCTGTTAAATAAATATTGTTCAATCAGTAGGATATTCATCAAAATTGAATAAGCTTTTGCTACGATTTGTGGTTCCTCGATGTTTTGGAGTTCTTAGAATTTGCTTTATTTCACCAATGCCTATATGTAGATCGAGGTTCACGCGATAAATAAAAATCAATTTTCCTCAAATTCCTTTGTCTCAAGAATTCAACTTCGACTGTATAATCTTCCAGTGTTTCTGTGACACATGCAACAAACTGCCGTTTTTTTTATTTTAAAATTCACATTTCAAAAATTCTCCATTTTGAGGGGAAATGGTCTTATTAGGTACATGTCTGCATGGTTTACCTACCGTTTTCCAGGTGTTTTATTAATCCCAAACCAGAAGATCCAGGATTATATTCTGAACTCACAATATAAGCCAACACTTGACCCTCGGAATCATCATCATCAATATCGATATGTGGTGCTTAGTTTGATTCACAATCAGCAATTATTATTCTTGACTTTCCCTACTTTCTACTAGGTACTTATGGGATCGTGGCTGGGAAAGGACAGATAAATTCTAGTGTTAGATTGACAATTTTGATTCCATTGCTTTCTGACCTTTCTTTAAAAACATTTGTCACAGGATTGGGATTTCTATCTAAGGCATCGGCCATTTTCAAGTCTAAATCTGTTTAAAGGAAAACACCGCGTTGATTGGAAGCCAGAAATAATGTTAGAGTATGTGAATGCCGAACCAAACACCTTGCTTAGCAGTTGTGGGATTTCGTCGATCGTTATATGAACATTTGGGTGAGTCAATGCCATTTTGGTAGTGCAAAAGCAAACTTTGTTTTTAGAGATCCAAAACAGTTTTTGTCAAGGGATTGGAGCTTGTGACTAATGTGTGGCGGTAGCGTTACAATATGCAATTTATTTGCTGTAGCTAGTTTTATCACTTCAATTGATAAATGTGATGTGTTTCATGATTAAGATGCCAGGTTCTTCTATAGACACATGCATGAATTCAATAAAACCTTTACAACGTTTTCCGAGTCCATCCACCCCACTTGGATGAGAACAAATAAGTGTCTTTTGAGGAAAACCAATCGTCATTCTTGGTAAAGTATTTACTCTGGGATATATTAAGGCAGGTGGTAGAACTCTTCTACCTACAGCAATGCAGACACAAATAGTCACAGTAGCCCTTTTTCAGCCGATGTTAATTTCTCAATTTGTTTAATACCTTTACCGGCAATCACTTTTCCCACTTTTGGAACGGTAATCAGCCCGCTTTCATCTAAATAAAAAATACGACTTGGTGGAGCATTTGTTAATTCTAATAAGAATAATAAGTGAGAGCTCATATTCATCGTTGGCTGTTGATAAAACTTTAAATTCAGAAACTGGATCGTTCTGCTAACAATCCACACATTTCCCAAATGGTCCAGTTTTGAAATGTTCTTTAATTCTCACACCCAGGTGTCGTCAGGTCGTGCCATGACGTTGAAAAGTAAATTTGTAGACATGGGTCGCACTAAACGATACCTGGGTGTAAGAATTAAAGAAGATTTCAAAACTTGACCAATTAGCGAACAAATGATGAAATGTGTGGATTGTCAGCAAAACAATTTTGTTTGTCAATTTTTAAGTTTTGTCAACAGCCAACGATGAATATGAACTCTCAATCAAGGAAACCATTTTTATTAAATATTTTGTAACAGTGATCCTGACAATTTGAATACTTCTTTAGCTAATAACGGTGCTTCTTTTTCCAGAAACACTTTTACTTAAGAATTTCTTTCCCATTATTAAACTAATCTGGTCTTTCTTTTTTCGTTATAATATTGTTTATACTTATTGGCGTATAAATCAAATATGACCTTTCTTTGTAAATCTGTCTTGAAAATGCTATAAGTAATAGCGAAACATGTTGACAATATATGTAGGTATAATTATGGCTTTAAAGAATGAATTTTTTTGTTATTTTGTTCATAAACCTATTAACTTTTCGTACCTATGTATATTTTTATACATAAATCGAAGCAAAGCCATAGACATACATTAATAATACCTATACGTAAATTGGGATAAAGATGGTCATTAGGCGCATATGCAGCTTATAAAGATTTTATCACCTCATAAACGTATGTCTTAATTGGTAGATTGTACATTTATATTTTATGGTCTGTGTTTAGAAATGCCATAAAATGCACACTATGACAAGTGGTTAACATTATGGGACAACCTGCTGATATGCATACTAATACTTGTAAAGCTTTTGAGACTTCAAAATTATGATTAATAGATAGATTGTTATGCTCATGTTTTGTGTAAAAAATTGAACATTTACATCAATAGCTGTCATCTTGAAAATTTAATTTAAAACACGGCTCGATGACTATTTTTATATGGAGTATAAAAATGATTGCCATAGGAAGCTCTATTCGAAACTGTAAAGATCTCAGATGGGTCTTTTCAAGACTTTTTTTCCTTTGCTTAAAACGTGGCTTTTAGATTTTATAAAAATACAAACATTCAAATATTAATAAAGTAGGTGTTCCCACAACAGAAATAAGCAATTTCGAGTCTACCTACGACTGATGAGACCCAGAGGTCAAAACCGGTCTCGTAGTGGCTTTGCTGGTGAATAAAAAATATTAATTCAAATATAGTAGCCTATGAAATTATCATTCGAATATAAAATATAATAAACATAAACATTCATAATTAAACTAATAACTATGATTATTTCAAAATTTAAATTTCTTTTGAATAGTATATTATCTAAAACATTTTCTTTCGAAATAGTTTTGGTTATTATTTACATAAAACATTGTAATGTTATATAATATGTATTTACTATTATGGCAATTTAAAATCAACAAGATTTATTTATATTTTTTGTTTAAAAATTACACATAGGAAATTGAATAAGTTGACATCTGTAAGAGAATGGGGGATCCATCTACAGCAAAGTGACTTTTTCCCAGACCCTTTTTGCTCTAGATACCTAGAAATCTGGTAGGTTTGGGTGTACACTGTACACCACAAAATCTTGTTCTAAAGTTTAAAATAATATGTTTCTTCTACATCACCTCGTAGTTATTTTTTTCCAGTGGTGTATATTGATGTAATGTACACATTTATAAAGGGGGAAAATGTGATATAGGTATTGTTTTAGCCCCACTGAGCCACCATAGAGCAACGGGTAATTTTTTATGTATAACTAATAAAATGTATTTTGTCAATTCGTTCTTCACAATGCTATGGAAATATTGTGGACAAAATTAATAGCATAAAATGAAGCAAACTAACAATAAACAAGTATAGCATTCTAATAAGCAAAATAATAAACACAGTAAGAAAACAAATTATGTACTGACAAAGGCAATATATACACATTCTACTTGGTCAAATATAATTGGATTGAAATTTGGCATTTAGAAAACATTTATTGATAAAACTCAAGAATTTTCCGAATTTCTGAGTTCCCAGAAAAAAATATATTCTTTTTCCAAATGGTAATCAGTCTATTGTATAGTTTTGTAAAATAAAGTTTTCTTTTTTGTCAATCAAAAAAATCATTCTAAAAATGGATAGTGAACTTGTGATTATTAGGAAAAAAAACTTTATGCGAATCTACCAAATTTCTTGATCTGGTAAAAATCAAGAGCCAAAGTTAAATTTCACATTACAAATCTACAATTTACAATAAAATAAATAATAATTGGGAAAAAATACTGTATTATACTTGTGTATTAACAAAGTAACAAATAATAAATTAATTAGTAAAAATATGTACTGAGTAGTAAATCACAATTAAATAATAAACTTTATAAAAACATTGAAATTTAAAGTGAAAGATATTTCACAGCCACAAATGTAAGAAACACAGCCTCTAAAATTACAAACAACAAAAATGATTTTTTTAAAATTCTGTAGACGCAACATATTTTCAAAATAAATGACAGCAGCATTAAAAAATCATTTTAGTACAACATCTGCAATCAAATTAGCTATTTAAACAAACGAATTGAAAAATTTTGAAATAGTAAATTTAATAGAAAACTAATACGTACACTAATATGTATAAAAATAGTTGTAAATGTATATATAAATACTAGTTAAGTCTAATGATCCCTTCTGTACACTGTCGCTAATAACTTAAATATCAAATCCACAGCCCTCAATACAACAAAGACAAAACAAAAAAATTAGATGTCGGTAGAAGAATCCGGTACATTCTGTGGTGTTGGTCTTGGACGCCGACCACGTCTGGGTTGCTGGTACTCGATTTCAGATCCTTGTGGAGACAACAACCTGCCGCCCTGGCGTTGATAGCCAGCCTCGGATCCCTGGGGAGACATTACCTCGGGGTCACGTTGATTATAGTCGAAATCGGAGCCCGGGGCAGAAGGCCCTCTTTGATGTGGAATATTGTGATAGACAGGCGGAGAATCGGCTTGTTCAGGTGGTGGATAGGGATAACGAGGAGGCGGCATACTGGTATCGTTGTCCTCGGGGAAATAATTGATGTCATCACCACCTTTTGTGTCTACAATTATACAGAAAAGTTTCGTTAATTTCCTAGTAACATTTATAAGCAATGACAACATTTACAAAAAGAAGAGAAAGTAGAAACACAGAAGAAAATAGTCAAGAGACTATATGGTTCTGAGACGTGGACACTACATGAAAACGATAAGAAAATCGAAGCATTTGAAATGTGGATATGGAGAAGAATGGAGAAAATATATTAGCAAGACAAGAAGACAAATAAGTCTTAGCGGATATCAATGAAAGAAGGCACCTATACTAAATACAATTCCTAAGCCTAAGAAAATTTGGACAGGTCACATATTGAGAAGAGATAACCAACTGAAAACAGTCATTGAAAGAAGATTTCTACAAAAAAGAAGTCAAGGCAAACCAAGGAAAAACATGACAGGTTTTGTAAGAAAGAGTGCCATAATCAGATCTTAAGGAATTTGCACGTAATAGAGAACAGTAGAGAAAGTGGAATCCATAGACATAGACCTGCCACAAGCCAGAGAACAAGATAGATGGATAGATTTATAAACAACAAATATTATATTCTTATTTTTAACACAACTGCCATGGCTAGGCTGTAGTGCCCCCCTATTAAAAAATTAGATCGACAACATCAAAATGATAAAAAGGTTGGAAGTAAGAAAACTTTCTTCTATTTTCTATGATCTAATTTCTATGGTCAATTATCCATGGTCTATTTTCTATAGTTTATTTTCCATGGTCAAAAAAGAGAACTACAGGGTGTCTCTTAAGTTACTACCTTTCACAAATACAGGATGTCCCAAAAGTCACTACTATTTTTGAATTTCCTACTTCCTATGGATGATTTGAACTAAAATTTGGAAAGATTCATTGACAAATAATTTTTTTTGAAAAATTAATATGGGGGCCGATGGATTCATCAGGTCCAAAAATTAAAGTTTGTATAATTTGCTATGTACTCATGAACACAAATCCACAAAAAGTTTTGAAATATTTGATTATCGATTATATATTTTTGGATAAAAAAATCGATAATCAATATTATTTGGATCTAGATAGCCCTTAATATTGATTTTTTTCAAACGATTAATTTGTTTTTTTGTCAATGAATTTGCTTTGGTACATAATGTACCAAATTTTTAGCTCAAACCATACATGGAAAGTATGAAATTCAAAAATGGAAGTAACTTTTGGGACACGATATGTATATTTGACAGATAGTAACTTAACAGATACCTTGTATGTGTTTTTTTGTAATGAAGCAAATTGACCTTTTTTTTAAAAATACTGTAAAAGAAAACAGTAAGTATGACAGCATCACTCTTTTTCTAAATAATCAAAGAAATAAGTTGATTCATTTTAAAGAAAAAAAAACAACTGCCTTGCCTTGATCTTCTGGGAAATAAGCATCTGGTGGAGGGTATGCTTGCCCTTGATCGGAGTAAGGCATTGGCTCTGGTTCATAGCTAAAATGTACAAATGTGTATGTCATTTTAAAAAAATCAATAATTTGTGCAGTCTTTTATCTAATATTCCTACTTACGATGCAATTTTTGAGGGTTCTTGTTCCATCGCAGTTGGATCCATCAATGGTTGTTCTCCTCTCACTAAAAATTGAAAATATTAACTATAACAACTTAAAAGAACAATTTAATACATCAGTGACATAAAAATATATGTACAATCAACTTTTGGATTTCAAAGTAAATTGATAAAAGTTCTGATATCTAAAAACCATCGCTGAAACAATAGATTATGAATACAAAATTATAATTCTTCAAAAGCGCTTAATCTTTTAGTAAATAATCCATAAAAATTGGATAATTGATATCTCTACAAATACTTGATAATGAATTATACCATGACCCTAAATGGGGCAAATGAAAAGTTGTCATCAATAGTTAGGTGGCTTAGTTAGAAAAATGGAAATTTAGTTACAAGAATAATACATAAAAGCACCAAACTTTGACAAAGATTAGCTGACCATATAGGCTTCAAAAGATTACACATGCTCCATCAGTTTTCCTTTTGGATCGAGTTGCTTTAGCGAAAAATCAGGAAAAGTATATTTCTGTTAAAATAATTCAATATATCGAATTCTATTGGGAAAAGTTAAATCATATACTTAAAATTCAAGTATTTTAATTCATTGTTTTGTTGTATTGGCCATACCCAATAATTCAAATATATGAAATATAAGAAAAAGGAAAAATGAAGATTTTCTGGGGTATAATATATTTATTCGCAGGAGCTTTCGATTATTTTTATCAACTTCACACCAAAGTTAGACTAGACGGAATACTTGTTTAAATTTAGTTTCGGTTTTAATTTTAATCTCTGTTGGTGCATATGACTGTTAAACATAGTCATATGTACCAACAGAGATTAAAATTTAAACCAGAGTTAAATTTCTAATTTAAACTAGATATGATGCACCAACATAGATTTGTTAATCCTAGTTTATTTTTATGAACATATATACACTAAAGTGCAAAAAGAAGTTCCACCTTTCTAAAATAGTAAAATTTATTCAATCAATGTGATAGCCC
>JAUYWI010068376.1:0-14714 GCA_034780595.1 Parotoplana pacifica
CCGAGAAGGATGGAGAAAGTGGATGCCATAGAATTGAACCTGCCTAATAACTAATTCGGCAGAACACTACACTACAATCTCCACACAGACGTCAACTACCATCGCATTTAGGGAGGACTACGATAGGCTGTTAGATCGACGTACAATTCCCCATTGATTTGAATTCTGCTTTAACTACAGTCAATTTGTCCGGAGAAAACGTTGAGCATGGGCAGGGCACCATGTTTTGTAGATACAATAGCAAGTCCGGAATCGTGATATCTGGAAATTGTTGTAAGAGATATGAAAATGTAGGAAATACTTGAATAGTCGTGAAGGAAGTTCAGATCAAGAAATTTCATTGTTGAAAATTTAGTGGTCGAGTGGCCGTTCATGAGTCCTTCGTTTTTCATATCCACAAGTAGAGAATGTGCATGAAGAAAATCTGCGCCTAAAAGAGGTTTGATACGCTTGTAATTATGAATTTCCAATGATAATTGTTAGAGGCAATTGAAAAATGAATAATACGATCACCACAAGTTTGGCATTTACTAACATTGGTAGCGAGTAAAGAAGGTTCAAGTTCGTTGGTTCGCGTATCTAAAATCGTGGAAGGGATAAACGTTAATAACATCGGTGCCTATATTGACAAGAAACTGTTTTTTCGAATGTTAATCAAAGATAGTTGAAATGCAGGTCACCCTCGTCACTGGTGACTGGCCGAGTAGTTTTCCGATTTGTAGGTAATTGCAAGGCAATCGATTCTAGCTTTTTCACGAAATTGAGTGTGTTAAAAAAACTATTTTCTTGATGTGAAAACATAAATTTGGATTCAGATGGAGCAAGCTTAGTAATGTTGTTGATATTTGTTGACTCTTGCCCACATTTTTTGCGGCAATTAGATAATCCCGAAAGAATTACTTGTGCAAGGAAATCTTCAGGTAGTTGCTCTAAGAATATTTGTATGAATAGGAAATATGGCTGGTGATTGTCCAACAAGGCCAGAATATTATCCATGAGAATAAAACGTTTAAGGTCACCGATGATGCTGAATATATGTAGTAATATGGATGCCCGTTGGTACTCGTCAAAAGTATATGTCCAAGTAGACCTTGTTTTATTGCATTATACTTATCAGCGTTGGCGGGTTTTTGAACAGGTCAGAAAGGCGTTTGGCAGTATTTTGATCGATGGTCGAGACGAAGGATGAATTGGGCTTCTGCCTGGACAAAGCAAATATCAGGTGTTTCAGGACAGAAAGGTGTAACTTAAGCATAGCGGAGTTTTCTGTTATCATTGTTTGTTAGTACTGTTCCTAAACATATTCGTTTATTATGCAGGCGATGCCTGCGCTATATCAAGTCACTAAATGTTGGATGAACAAGGTCGATCAATTGATGTCTTCTCTTCAATGAGGGAAGCCATTGATTGACCAATGTCAGCTGACATGGGTGAAATAGGCCTCAAAGGGTACCAACAGATGCAGGAGCTGTCACAATCAATGGATGGTCCAGTTCCTGCATTACCCAGACGAACAAAACACCAATCCAATCCAATCGTGACAATACTCACGGTGAGACTCCTCAATTGTAGCTTCAGCGGACTATTACAATTCAGTTTGCTAACCATTTAGTCACTGAACTACACACTCGTATCTCTTCAACATTGATGAGAGCATCTAAAGGTTAGGCGTTAATTCCGAGCACCTATATGATTGATACACCAGACAAGAAATAGGCCGTTCTTAGGTGCGCTGTCGTCAGTCTTCAGGGTGTATCCAAACTATCAAACTACGTTTCTGCGTTTGAGAGTCACTTATCGATGACATGCTGTGAGTGTGAGCGGCCCTTTAGTCGCCTCAGAACACTGAAAACTTATTTGAGGTCAACAATGGCACAAGATCGATTGTGTGGTCTCCCCCGATGAATATACAGAGATATTCTTATTACCACAGACTCTTTCATTGATAGCTTTTCACGCGCACATCCAACGCGAATGGGACTGTATAATATATTGACAGAAGAATGAAGTGCAGCCATGGAGACTTTCTGTCAGGAAAGTACTTAGGTATGTACATGTGTAAACATTGTCGATTTTAGTTCATCTCATATGTACCTACAGTCGCTATATAATACAAACATATGTACAACTTATTTCCTGTATAAATCTTAAAAAATTAAACATTTTGACGTTTATTTTGTACTAATAATTATCATACTCCTGTAAAATATTTGTGTCATCAACAAATTGCACAATTATAAAGTATTGTGCTCTCCCTATAAAAAAAATTCTGGGACCACCCCTGATTATGTACAGATAACTTCGACTGGCTAGAGATAGACTGACTCTACTTATAGTGGCGAACCGAGGTATACGCACCATACGCATCCTGTGTATAATTTTGAATGTGTGTACGCCTAATGAACTAGTATATGTCTCTCCCTGCAGAGATAACAGGAAGAGTAGAGACATATAATTACCTCTCAGAATTGTAGAAAACTGTTAGTTATTATTAGCGTGCACCATATGACATGCTATTCTCTATCTCTATTCGCCATCTATATTTTCTCACTCTGCTGCGTACTACTTCTCACATAATAATGCATATATATTCAATAAATAATTTGATCGATTCATTTTATCATGCGTGTCTTGTAGTTGTGAATCACTGTATGAGTTTCTTTGATTCTAATCCCGGCTTGCATTTTTCAACAGTAAACTACCAAAATATGTAATTTTAGAAAAATCAAGAATTCGTTTGATCACAAGCAGTGTCGAACTAAATTCATTTTTCGAAATAGAAGTGCTGGAATTTTCAACATTTAACCATGAAAAAATTCAATTCGTAGCATATCTTTTGACATTAATATTTTGTATATATTAAATTGTCCTTTCTAATTAGTTATAATGTTAAAATCTGTTTGCTGGTTTTAGAGCCATACGTCCTCATAGTTAAAATGATGTTTTCCAAAAGTGACAAAAATCTGAAAAAGAATTCTCCTAAATGACTTATATTTCTCATGATGCAAATAAAACGATACCGTCATTTTGACATGAATGTTGCAATACAGGTCAAAGCGCCTTTTCAACAACTGTATTTAGATAGATGATGTAGTTTTTTAGATATGACCTATGAACTAGTTTGGGTTCCACAAATCCAACCAAAATTTGCACATAGTATTACCAAAATTTTGGACACAGCATTGACAGTGATAATATAATTTGTATGTGAACATATTAATGTTTTTACCTTTTTAACATAACACAACGCTAAGGCTTTGTTTAACATTAACCAAGTCATTTTACGGTTATTATTAGACAAAGTTAGTGATCGATTAATTATAACAAATACAAGATCATTTTTCTAACAAAAGTAGTAATTTTTATTGGCATAGGCAATTTTCATAATGTAAATAACTGTAATTTGAATATTTATTTATGATTTACTGGTAAATTTATTTAGTATTTATTTAACATTTCTTTATTTAATATTACAAAATTTCACATTTTTAGGCAGTTATAAGTACATAATACATAACTTGATTTTTCGTTATTTAAGTATATGATATATTTAAACTAACTATACAGTAATTTTTAAGTCATAATCTGTAAAATCAATGTTTTTTTAATGAAATAACTATTGCTCAAGAATGTGAATTCTTGTCATTTACAGTTTTGTTATTGATAACGAATTTGAATATAGAAATAACCTTTAGTCTTAGTTTAGGATGGTGTCAGACCTTTATGATATCACAATTCTGACCCAGCCCGAATTACTGTCTATAGACGAGTTATACTGTAGTACAGACGTCCTGTCCCCCAAATTGGCTTTGGATTAGAGATTTAGAAGTGAGCAAGTATGTTAGGTGCAGAAGGGTGCATAAGCTAGGTTAGTGTTCATAAGTATATTATTTATTGGAATTTCCAATATACTTCTAAACAGACTACCTACAAAATGTTTGAATGTCTCATTGTCTAGACAAATATCTATCTGTCTAGATAAATATCTATGAGACATTTTTATCAAAGATTATCAAAATATCTAGACTATTAATTAGTTAGACTTAGAATGTCCAAATATGGAGAGTCGACTAGTTCCAAACTGGTCTGTCACAGCTGACCAAAAAATTGGACCCAACCAACTAATTCCAAAATAGTCAGAACCTATGTATTCATTTAATTGTATTTTATATTTCCAATTTTGGAGGATTTTTACCCTGTAATCCTGTAATGGTAGCAGGTAGCTAGGTCAGTTAAAATAATAATAAAAGTAGTTCATAGAAATTCTTATTAATTTAAGAGCAAACACAGTTTTGAGTGTATTTCAATATTTTATAGTATGAGCAAACACACTTTTATGCATATTTCAATTATTTTATGGTGTGAGCTAACTCACTTTTTGCCATTTTTGGCCAATAATATTATTGTTATTACAATTGGAAATTAGGCCTTTGATGATAAAGAAAAAAAATTAAAATTCTTTCAGGTTTCATAGTCAATTTAACTCAATTTATTATAACTTGTCAGAAATTAACTAAAACACGAGTTTTAGCCGTCGCAATTCGAGTTATTCAATATTTAGCACGAAACTGGACAATTATTTCTTAAATTTGTACCAAATGTCATTGGAATTGAAGTTAACTTTTTTTTTTAAATTGAACACCCTGTAGATAGATTTTAGATTATGATGAGTGACGAATTTATTGGCAGACACTCTCAAGCTGTGTCATTCATATTCCCAATTACAATGGGATTAGGTGAAGATTAATAACTCGACTTTGCTCTATAAACTAAGTTCACCATCATTTGTTCCGAGTTCCGACGATTTCAACTTGCTGCTGAGTATTGGAACCCCATGCCAGACTTGATTCTGACTGGTAATTTCAGCATATTTGCCTCTTGCGCATAAAATGATACTTTCGTTCGATAATTTCAATAGCCAACAAAAATTCAATAATACTTGTCGTATTTTAGAAGGAACTGAAAATTAGATTTATTTTTTAAAATACAAATTCTGAGAATTACTGAACAAAATTTCACATCCTTATTTTAACTTTTCTAAGGCCAAAAGTCGTCCAGAACACCTTCCTTACACAAAAAAATGAAATAAAATAAACGGTTTGCAGTATACAAAGATATCTTTAGATCTATTGTATATAACAATTTTTATAATTCATAGTTAAATTCTGGGAGGTGTTGTAAAACTAATATTTGAAATTAAAAAATGTAAAGCTTTTGTCAATGAAATTTCATGTAATAATCAAATGTCCATTTTATTCCTTACATTCTGTGTACACATAAAACAATATATCTGGTTGTCATGTGTTGATTTGACTAAATATGATATCTTACGTTGGAAAGATTTGACAAAAAAGAAGAATCTATAAAGGCGCCGATCTGATTGTCGAATACGTCATAAGAGCCAAAAATTAAAGTTTGTCCGATTTACATCAAATTTAGTGACACAAATTCCTATATTGGCTAAACTTCAAACTATGCCCTAAAAGGCTAAATTTGACATTTAGATTTTCGAGTGCATAGAATATTTGTATCAGATTTTGACTTACCTCACTTTTGTGCTTCCTGATATACGAGGGCGCCAGAAAATTGGACTTTTAATAAAAAGTTTTTATGGTAATTTAATTGACCCAATTTATTTATTATGAGTTTCTAACTTATTTTATAGTGATTTTTGAATGTACTTCGTAATTTTTGAGAATTTATTTTTGGGTCTAGGCTTTCAGTTTCAGACTTGGCACACTAATAAATTATCGGATAGAAGATACCAAATCAGAACGTATTTATGAAAACATTTTCTTTTTTTGAGCATCTAAATCACATTTCAGTTTTTCTCCTTAGTATTTATTATTCGAGATATAAAAAGTATAATAAATTTGAGTAAGTATCAACATGATGTTCTGGATACAAGTCTTAAATTTGGTCAACAATTGACCTCAATAATCGTTGTTGTTTTTTAATGAAGGTACATTTAGCATGTTTTGGCCTAACTTTGATATTTAAAAGTTTGTTACGCCACTTTGGGAGAGAATGGGGCGGAGACTAAGTTTAAGAATGTTGTACACAACCACAAGCCAAATTTCAATCGATTAAATCGTTTTCGAGCTATTTACGATTTTGATCAGGGGCCCAGTGACCATGGAGCATTTTGTTCAAGGGTTCACTATGGCCCTGAGGTTTTATTGAAACAATAAGAAAATCACTATTTTGTTTTTGATACTGTATTTAATCTATTACTGTTACATAAGCAATATAATTGTGTAGAACAGCAAATACTAAACTAATAGATAAGGAAAAGTATTTTAACAGTTTAAGAAGATGTGGAAAGTATTGTTGTCAACACCATAGACGAAGTAAATTCAGAGGTTCCACTCACCATTTTTTAAATAAAGCAGTTGAGAAAAGTATCAAGTTATGAGACAATTAATTGGGAATGTATAAATTTAAAATATTGCTGCAAAAATGTTATGCCCAAAAATGCTTTTTCTATATCTGCGCAATGTTAATGGTAGGTACACATAGACATCGTACATACCATCTTTAGAATGCAAACATAGATATTAAAATTTACATAATCCATATGAAATGTATATGAAGTTTCTCTATGTTCAACACATTGAACATTAATGGGCTAATTAATAGTAAATAGGTTTCTTAGAAAAATTATGTTTAAAATTACAAAAGCATCAAACTTTGTGTTTATACACAATTGCTTAAAATCATTTTCTTTCAAGCAGCTTACAAAAATATATTATTGCAGTTGGCAACATTACTACACGATTTCTGAATTACTGCGCAAAAGACTGCTAACTATTTATATGGCGATTGCTAATAAAAATTGGATATTCATTCTGTGCAGCCATTTTATTATAAAATAACTATTAAGAGAAGTCGTTTTTAATGGTGTATACCACAGAGTAGCAATCTATGTTTATTTCTCCATGATGTACACAGTACACTATTAACAATGCCCATCTTGGTTAAATTATAGACTCGAAATCTCCGAGGGGTTAATTTGAAAAATTGCCGAATATCACTTGCAATTAAAGATAAGGATAGAGAAGCGTGTTTTCTGTCAACTGGTGTTATGCTGGTATGTTACTGCTGAGATTAGATTGAGTTGTTTGTGATTTTTTTTAATGTTTTAATTAAGGAATTACTCAATTAGGTGTACTACTCTATTTCCTAAGAAACCCGATAAATAATTTTATTATTTATGATTCACAAAAATTAAGAACATAATAAACGAGCTAAAATAATATTAAACTAAACTTAATTATGTAAACTAGACTTGTTCAAACTGTTCTTGTTGATTGGAAGTTGTTGCAACTTCAAGAGCTGTGCTATCTTCAATGTCTATTGCTGATGCATTTTCATCGTGTATTTGATCGATTTCATTGTTATCTGTTTGTTCCCTTTTTCTCGACTCTCTATATCGTTGTTGTAGTTGGCGATAGTGGTACTCCAAAAACATATGAGTCGGCTCTATCCATCTGAACAAATCATCTGATGCCACAACGAAATGAACCATGAATGAAATTAGCTTTATGCTATCAAATGTCCACGAAAGTGATCTGTAGGCATTATTTTGCATGTATGCTGCTGACACATAAGATGATAACAAACAATGGAATAACACATTATCTAAACAAAGAGCTACTTTGATGTAGTTTCTCGATTGTCTTAGACTAGCAACCAGGCACATGTGGCCGAATGTTCCAGTTACTGCGGCGTTCACAATTTTCAGAGCCACATCTATGTAGAGGGATTTTCCTATGTACCAAAGAGCTAAGGCAATATCGATTATCGTAAATGTAATTGCAGTAATGGCAAAAATTCGATGCAACTTGGTATATTTGATATCTGGAGTAGTTGAGCCGGTTTCTGACATTTTTGTTGGGTGGTTTTCGTTTTATGTGGCGCTATTGTGTTAACAATTTGAAACAAAAGTTCACATGCTTATATTCCAACAATAATTTTAGAAGAATAGTTAGTAGTTCAAGTAAAACCAGTTTGATTATTAGCTTTTTCGGTATACACATGTACCTATCGATAGCAGCTAGTTGAACTGAGAGATATTTATTGCAGGAGTTCACTGCAGTTTTACATAATTAGTTTAGGAAATTATATCTACCAGAAATAATTACTCATAAACAATGTTTCTATATCAAATACTAAATCCAATAGCACATTAACAATACTTCAAACTTAAATTATAGAAATGCTTCTGCCTACTCAGATAAAGTGAAAATGTATTTTTTTGGTGACAAGTTGGAATCTCTGTAGTTATATGTTTTTTTATACATACTATGATAATAAACTTGCAGCTGTCAGAATGTAGGGTCATTATTACTACAAAATCATTCTTATGGTTATAGCTACAGTTTTTGCAAGAATGGTCAAAGATTTTCTACTATCTTTTCTATGCCAAAAATAACATTTGAAAACATTTCACTTTTGTTATATAAAAATAATATTTTTGTTACTAATGTGGCTTGCTCAATTTTTGTACCTTATGACGTTTGATTGTTTAAAATTAATCATCATTAAAAAACATATAAATTAAAAACTTGTCTATAAATCATAAAAACAAAAATGTGAGCAGTTTCCTATAATGAAAATTATGGTATAAATTAGGTACTAAAATTTAATTTAATACGACGCTAATCCGCCAAATTGTATTTTTCTAGCTGAGATTGTTTAAATACTCGTGAGAATATTTTAGAGAAATAAATATTATAAGCTTTTCTTAAATTTTATTCACGTACCTACATATATTATGAAACTACCATTCTCTAACTAGATACTTAGGAACCTTTATTTTTTTCCAGAGCACATGATTCAATTTCGTAGTAATGAATAATACAATAACAATTTAGGCACTGATCCGCTGAATCAATCCTAGTTTATGAGTATAATAGGCACCTATAGGTCAGTTTCACATTTTAAAATACATAGGTATTAGGTACTTTGTTACCTATCGCTGCTAAAAGATATCATTTTCCTAATCCGAGTATATACAATCAGGTAATAGTTTTGCGTTTTAAATGAATTGTATATTTCTTGAATATGGATTACTACAGATTACTACAATTGTACATTTAAAATATCTATTTAATTTTACAGTAGGTAATTGTCCATTTAGAAAACTGACCGTAGTTTGATTTCGACTCTCTTCAAGGATTCATAGTAGCCTTTCCAGTAATACCAAATGATGCCATCGGCATATGAAAGTATCTTACCGTTATAGTATTGTCCATTCAAATTTGCATAATGGCAACTTTTATACCACCATCCACCACGAAAGCTTTATCAAAATAGAGATGATAAATTTAGACTATAAAAAATATGTTGTAGATTTCATAAACTTATGCTGTGAATATACATATAAAAATGTATCTAACTAGACACTGATATAGGCTGTGTTATCAGGGACATACTATAATATAGGAATGTCCCTGCTGTATCATAAATAATGGTTTTAATAGAATATTTTCCATTATATTAGGTAATTATAACAACAAAAATGTCCTTTATATAAACATTACACAAGCTGTATGTTATGTGTAATGTTTACGTAAAAGACATAGATACCAATATTAATTTAGGGTCATTTATCTAATTGTTATAAAACTCACTTTTGAAAAGTCAATTTTATGGATCATAAACCATAAAAGTGAGGCATCCAATCTTTTGATGCATTATGTCTCTGATAGACCTCTAAATGGACCTTGCAAAAGAATGATGAGAAGAAATTCTAAGCGGCAGAAATGTGGTGTTACCGGCGACTTTTGAGAGTGGCTTGGATAGATGGACGTACAAACGAAAGCATCTTACAACAGATAGGAACAGACATGGAGTTCCTTTCCCTGATCAAGAAACAGAAGATGACATATTTTGGTCATGTTATCACAAAGAATGTTCTCAAATGATGTTTGGGGTATAAGGGAAAATTGAGAACAAGAAGAAGACCAAGGACAACGTACATGGATAACATAGTGGAATGGACTGGTATGAAAAAGAAGGAAAGATACAGAGCTTGTGAAGAAAGGGATGCTGGCGTGCTGTTATTCGAGCAAGCTGTGGCGGCAACTATCAACCATGATGAAGCCGACAAGACAAGTGGCCTCATTCCACCATTTAGACAACGGCAGACATCCATTCCCAGATACTAGGAGACACATAGAATATTGGAATACCAATATTAATTGGATACTTTTTGACTACCTGACCCCACCCCCACTGGCTCCCAGTCTATTATACCAAATGTCCAAAGATGTTTTTCTATGTGAAAAATGATAACGATTTTTGTTGCTAATTGCTTGAAAATGTCTGTTTGTATTTATGGAGGCATCCATTTTAGTTAAGTATTTCAATCATTAGTATTATGCTCTGGTTACATGGTACGATATTCAACATATGTATCTTCAAAGTTGTGAAATATACTTACATTTTTGCACAATTATCAGGATAATCATCTAAATCTTTGTCCCAAGTAGAAAATGGCGCTCCATTATGATAAGTCATCGAATCATTGGCATCTCCACTGTATTGTTCAATCTCTAATCGATAATTATCTCGAGAGCTTCTCACGTGGAAAAATCTATATTTGGCAACTTTATGAATATTTTGTGTATCCCACATATCTATTCTTAATTGAGTGAGTCGCTGTGACGTTAAGGCATTTATAGTATCAAGTCCAATCCAAAATTCATCCTTGTTTTTGTCACTGAAACCCAGTACATATTCCTCATGACTACGATTAAAATGACTGTGGCAAAGGACATCCATGCGTCTCTGAATTAGAGTCCAACCACCTCCCTCTGTGCTCATATCACAGTATACTCGAACACTTTTTTTAGGCTCCCAGATATATGGATAAATTTCATATGTCCCACTCACGTTTAGTTTGCTAAAATAAAATTTATAATATTAAGTCACACAACATTCACAAAAGTTGACTAAACCAGGTTAAAAAAATATACACTACGAAGGTGTAAGATATAATTTAAATAAAGAAAATCTTTACGAATAGCTGCATTCAAGTATTATATTATTTAAATACTTACATTTCTTGACAATTTCTGGCTGGTTTATTTGACAGTGACAGAAAGTTTTCTTCTGTTGCTGAAGATATCAAACCTCCATTTACACAAAATACTTCTACAAGGAGAGTTAATAGCTCTATGACTACGATATTCATTTTCCTTGAGAACTTGACTTATGGAATCTATGTCTCTTTTATATGACCACAAAGTTGACCTGGATTTTATAATTTATAGTCTAATGAACGATAAAATTATTTCTATATTAATTCTAACCCTTTATTTGTCTTTGGGGGGTCTAGATTTCCCCCTAGAATGTCATACTTTCTGCTATCGATTGGGCTGAATTTGGTATACACAGGTAAGGTACCTTTGGTCCGATTGACTCCAAATTTGGTAGGTGCAATTTCAATAAAAAGAACAATATTTTTTTGCCAAAATCACAAATTACTCTAAAATCCAAACGAAACATTCTACAGGCTGTTAAAAAGTTTTTGGCAGTGAACAGGTAAGGTATATTTTCCCTTCCGAAGCCTGTCCCATATTTGGCTACTCCCCAAATCTGTCAAATATATAGTGGGGCTATGAGGAAGGCCTGTGAAAGAGGAAGCAGCTATAGGGTAGGTTTGGTGAGGGGGCAGCTATAAAGCAGACCTGTGGAGGGGGAAGACCTTGGGGGGTTGATTAAAGCATCATAGCTGACCCCTCTACAGGTCTGTTTCACCAAACCTACCCTATAGCTACTTTATCGTCCACAAGTCTGCCCCTTAGCTGCACTATATATTTGGCAGATCTAGGGAGTGGCCAACTAGGGGTAGGCTTGGTGTGGCAAGTCTGGAGAGGTGGCGGCAGCTTAGGGAAGGTAGATAAACCTTACTCCCAGACTTTTCTAACACCCTCTATCTTGCTCTAATTTAGAAATAAAATGTATCAGAAAATTTCATTCTTCACTTTTTCGGCTGCTGGTCTATGTTGAGCGTCACCATATTACAGCAAGGCTATACCTAAAAAAATAATTTTTAAGTTGATTTTAACTCAATTAAATGACTAGATGAATTTAACTGGTTTATTATTAGATTTTAGATCATTTATGGTGGTTTTGAAATAAATTCAATATTAAATTGAATTGGCAAAAAAATCGATTTTTAATGTGTAGATCAGTCCAGACTCAAAATCATTGGCCTTCAATTTCTGACTGGATAAATGCCCAATACGTATCAAGGAATTCAAATGAACTATTCCTTTTTATTAAGAAATTCATTTTCCTATCTATGTAATTACCTATAAGACTTTTATACAAAAAGTGGACCTCTTTTTATGAAACCTTTAGTTTTTAAGCATTCTACACTACAACACAAATCACTGGAATTTTAACAACAACAAATTTTAAATCAAAGAATGAAAATATTAATAAAAATCTATATTAAACTATGATCTATTAGCAACAAATGTTAAGCTGTTATATTCTTATTTGGTTTTTAGGCTATTTTTAACATAAAGTACCTACACTTTGACCATTTTGAACCAACCTCCAGATGCTGTCAGCTGAACATGAGGAGGCTCAGACCTCAGACCCAAAAAGCTTTACACCATAAACTTTGCAAAAGAATTTGGTACACTGATCATGCGAAATGTCATGAAATCGGTTTAGTCGTTTTTTTAACTATCAGTAATGAACCTTAGAGGATCAAGATACCCCACTGGTGAATGACGAGAAATTTGTAGATTAAAATGTGTTATTTTCTCAATAATTGTTGATTTGCTAGATATTTCCTGAGAAACTCAGGATTGGTAATGATAAGTACGCCTATGTTTTCGGAAATTCTATTTTGATTTAGTTGTATTCAGTATGTAACCTTTATGTTTCTTGAAAATACTTTTGTTGTGTATATATTTTACAATATTATAAACATTTAATTTTATTCAGTAATGCAGAGAGTTGTATGAAAAATGAAAAAAATTATATTTACTCTTTGATGAAGATTAGGAGAATAAAAATACGTTAAAATTATTCACAGTAAATCTTCCTTCTAAAGGCAAAATGTGTATAAAACAAATACAAATGTTTCATTAGACCATACCTGAGCAAGGGGGGACAGTACAGTGGGGAGGGCGTGTCCCCCCCCCCCGAAATTAAGAAAAGGGGAGGGGTGAAAGAAAGGGATAAAAGAGTGGAGGAAAAAAGGAGGTTTAAAAAATAAAACCGAAACCTAGGTCGCGCATATTTTTATTGTTATTTATGCAAAATCTATGCAGAATATTTAAAAATCCATAAACTCTGTCGTGAAATTGCCGTGAATTTTTTTCTAACTTGTGGTGGATATATCTTTGTGCAATACCCGTCATACTTTCTTCTGGCATTTCCCACATTTAGGTGTGTTCGACAGGGCGGATCATTTTCCTCCACTTGTTGCGATCCATTGCATCCTCCTCTCGGACTCCCACCTGCTCCATATCTTTACGGATACAGTCTTCCCATTTCTTTTTGGGTAGCAAGAAAGGAAAAAATAATGGAGTGGAGGAAAGAATGAAAGGAAAAAAGAATGGAATGGAGGAAAGAATGAAAGGAAAAAAGAATGGAATGGAGGAAAGAAGTAAAGGGGGAGGGGGTAGCAATAAAGGAAAAAAGAATGGATTGGAGGAAAGAAGGAACAGTGGAGGGGGTAGAAAGAAAGGAAAGAAAAAAGGATAGGAAAAAGGGAGGAGAAGAATTGGTACTAGGAAGCATTGAGGGCTTCTGAAGTTGAGCAATAAACAGTCAATTTATGGGAATACAGCCATAGCCATGGAAGTGCAATACTTTTGTTTTTCCACATCCACAAGCCTAGCAATTAATTGTTGATGTGTTGTTAATCCTAATCGATACTGAATTTTTGCATTTTCCTTCCCATTCCTGACTCATGCTCCAATATCTTCTCATAATTTTTTATTCAGTCTTTTTATTATTGCTCAACTTAGTCCATTCTGTTAATTGTGTGTTTCAGATCCACATATTTTGCATAATATGTATGGCATATCCTCGATCTGAATTTTGTATTTTCAGGCAATTCATAATCTGCTTTGATTTCTAACAACTTTTTCCAACTTGGGTGATTAATTCACTGTTTTCTGAACATATGGTAGCTCCTGTACACACATATACACGCGGATGGTGTAAATGACGGACACTTAAAATTTTCATGTAAAAGAGGGACAGCTATTTATAGAATATATTAATACGATTTATTTTGTATTGATATATTATGAAAGTAATTGTAAAATATCTAAGCCCGTCCACCAATAACAAAGCCGCTATGAATATTTCCGTCTAATTAGATTTTTGGAGCATTTACAAGACTGTCCCTCATTTACGCAATAAAATAAAGATGATATTGCATTATTATTATTTGCTGTATTTATAGGACTGTACCTCTTTTACACATAAAATCTAATGTGTACCTCTTTTACACCTAAAATCTAATGTGTACCTCTTTTACACCTAAAATCTAATGTGAACTTCTATCTAATTGGCTATTTTGAAATAGGCAATCAGATATGCAATTTGTAAATGAGTCTGTCAATTATTTGCAGCAAAAATCAGAACATAGATTTACTTATGTACTTTTAAATGAATTATAACAAATTTCATTTGCACCTGACAAAACTTTGGTAAGTAATATTTTTATAACAACT
>JAUYWI010068387.1:0-14713 GCA_034780595.1 Parotoplana pacifica
AGTTTCTAGTCGTAATGTTTTTGTTAGTAATTCTCTTTTTCTTATAAATGCCGTTTTGGCCATTGCAATCCTTGCGCCAATAATAATTAATTGATCTAATTATTTCAACTAAGTTTGAAAAAGAGTAAAAATAGCAAGTTTTTAACATTTTTTATTGTACTTTACATTTTTAAACTGTTTTAACTTTTTACATTTTTTATTAAGATGATAATATATCTGTGGAACTTCTTCTTCTTCTGGCTTTTGCCATAATAGTTGGGGTCGCCGGTGCGGATCATTTTCCTCCACTTCTTGGGGTCCATTGCATCCTCTCAGACTCCGACCTGCTCCATATCTTCATGGATGCAGTCTTCCCATTTCTTTTTGGGTGTTCCACGCCTCCTCTTCCCCACCTTCAGCTTATTGATTCTTCTGCCCACATAGTCCGCCTCTCTCCTCACCACATGTCCTAACCACCGGAGCCTTTTCCTTTCAATTCTCCCATAGTCATCCTCTCCCTCACCTTTTCATTTCTCATTTGATCAAGTCTTGTTAATCCTAGACTGTTGAACACATATTCTAATAATATATCTGCCGATTCTCATCCCTATGGTGCAATCCTAAGTTAGAATTCAACCCTCCCCCTCCTCGGTACTGGATATTTCCCAATTATTTTATGTATGATGTATTGATATTTTAAGAGAGCGAAGGATTCAAAGTTATCGGTAGGAGGTTGATCAATAATTCCACTACTTAGATTCACAGTTGCGAATTAATTTTTTAGTTTGGATTTCAAAATTTGACAATCGTAGAAGTTTTTTGCTCCACCGGCACTTTGGCTGGCCTTTGTGCAGTAGGCATAAGAATGTCAAAATTTATCTCTGAAAATATTGCATTCGACTGTTTCGATGTTACTAATGTCAACTTTTTTTTAATTTCTTGACTTTGCGCTTATAGATCGTCTTATCCCTTTGTGAATCTAGCATGTAGGTATTTTACTCATTTACTTTTTCTTTGACGAAGAAACATGCTTAATATTAAATTTGTTGAAATATTATGTAGACGAAATTATGAAAGTTTGGAGGTATGTAGGTACATACCAAATACATTTTATATATAGTTAGACTACACGGATTACTTGTTTAAAAATCCGTTATTGTTTACAATTTAGTTTTGGTTTTCTGATTGGCAAAAAAATAAAAGGCATTACCATTGGGAGCCTCAATAAAAGTTAGAAAACATGTATATTTTACGTTTTTTTAATGTTTTAAAGCTTTCTTTGTTTAAATATGTATAATTTAGTTATTTTAATGAAATAAATTATACTATTTTTTGAACACCTGCTACCAAATAGAGAAATAGAGAAAAAGATTGAGGCTCGAAATGGTGAAAATAAATAGTATTTATTTCATCAATAAACTGCATTATACACCATTTATTAAATAATTATTAGAACTATTTGCCCACAATTATTTGAGTAATTTTCATTATTCTTTGGCTAGTTTTTGTAAATCAACATCTATCGAGAAATTTAGGTATGGCGGCCATCTAGAACACAAAGTTCCTACCTCCAACCAAAGACGTTATGAAGTTAACTAATGAATACCTAGAGAATATTATTTGTATATTAAAGTTTTTATTTACCCTTTAATTTTTAATATTTCGTAATTAAATAAAAAGTATTTAATCGTCGCTGTATAATACAAAACCACTGAATTTTGCCAACCACAAGCTTAAGTAATTACAAAGCAGCGATAAGAAATTCTGCCTATCCATCTTATGCGTAAATCGCTTACTGCTCTATCTAGCCTCGGAAAAGTATAGTAGGTATAATTGAAATCTGAAAAGCTATGGTTCGTTTAATTCTCGTGTTAGGTTTCTGAATCCTATCCATCTGGTACTTCTTACGTAATTTGTATTTGATCATTTCATAATTTAGTTAGCCATGTATTATAGGTACATACCTCCAAATGTTGATAATCAATTTTATCGGCCCCTTTAGGTTATTTTGAAGAATGATAAGGGGTTATTTAATTTGTGTTGCTTTATTAAGATATTTTCCTAATTACCTAAATTTATACAGTGATTTTGTTGAAAGTGCTACATCAAAACACATTCTTTTTACATGTTTTGTCTTTGACATCCCGGTTGTTAGCTGCCTTTAATAACACAATGCGATGGCATCCATCATGGATTCATAGTAAAAAAATGTTCTTAAAAAGTCGTATATTAGAAAATCATATTTTGAAAAACGCATTAAAAATCACAGTAAACAACTAATTGTAAAACATTGCTATAGATCGATTAATTTCATATAAAAATATTATTTTCTTAAAGAATGAAATAGAATAAACGATTTTCATGTTTTTTGATAAAGGGTTTGGTAAAGACTTATTTATTACACACGGTTTACCACATTTAAAATACGACTTAAGTGTTTGATTTTTTTATTATGACTTTTTAGGTACAATGAAATTGCTAACAACTTTTTCATATTTTTGCTGTGCACCCATCCCTGAGCTAGGGTGGGTGATATGTGCTTGTTCTCTGAGCTTTACTGATTGACAAAATTGGTTGCGACTTGTAAATTAAATAAACGTTTTTGTGTTTTGTCATTTAATACAACACGATGCCTCTTTTGACGTTCTTTATGGAAAGCCATTGGAGAACTATGTTTTTCTTTATTTATATAGAATACAATATTGTCTATTAGATGTACAATTAATGTAATCAAAATAATTTTCATAAAATTGTATCCCAACTTTACAATAATTTTGTCTAATGGTAATGTAGATGAACGAATGATTATAGAAATTTTCTTGCAATGCTGGATAAGACAATAAGTTCGTAGACTGGGTAGGAAGACATAATTGAAATATACTTTTTTCCCCATATCTGTTAACTATAGGAAGATTAATATCGATGCAAAAAATCAATTGTCTATATGTGACATAAATCTCTCAACATTTGATTTTCCAAATTTGAAATCTATGAAAATATTTTTATACATTAAAGACAGCATGAAATTTAGCAAACAAACATTTTAGGGTTATGATATTTTATGACTTTAAAAGTAATTTATCACCCCAGGAAAGTTTGCAACGATTGCAAACTGTTTTTCCTGACTTGTCTCCATCAAGGTCATGTGTGAATGAAGATCGTCGGATAACATTGGAAAACATAAGTGTAATCCTTGGAATTTCAAAAGGCTTAAAATGAGCAAAGTTTCTGCAAGATGGGATCCACACAATCTTTCTGAAAAACAGAAGCAGGTGAGAGTGCAGTGGTCTAAAACAACTATGGCTCAATTTCACAATGGTAACAAGCGTCATATCCAAGGAATTGTAACTGGGGATGAAGCTTGGGTATACCTGTATGACCTTGAAACTAAGCAACAATCTGCTCAATCGAAAACTCTAGAAGGAACTACAACTGTAAAGTTTATGAGAAGTCGATATGCAGCCAAGAAGATGGTGGCTACATTTGTCTCTTCAAGGGCCATTTAGCTACAATTCACATTGGTATACAACTGGGTGCCTGCTAGTTATTATCAATGCTGCCCAAAATCTGCATTCTCATCGCATGCTTCTTCATCATGACAATGCTCCAGCACACAGTGCTCAAGCTGCCATACCATGGTTAGTCTCCTTAATCGTCCACCCTACTGCCCCGATCTTGCACCATGTGATATTTTGTGTATCCTTATGTCAAAGCACGTATTCGAGGAAAGAATTTCGGTGATCCAGATGAAGCAGTTAATGTCTACCTTACTGTTTTAAACCCAATTTCAGCAAACCAATGGGGCGAATGCTCCCAGATGTGGTTCAAACGAATACAAGAGGGTATCGACTGTCATGGTGCTTATTTTGAAAAGCTGTAATTACTGGGATATAGGTATATTGTGATTTTTTCCAATACAATATGGATTTTAATCGCTTTTTTCTAAACACAATCTCAAAATTTTGAATTCAAATTTCCAAACATGTATGTCACATGGACAATTTATTTTTTGCCTACACATTAATCTTCCTATAATAAATAACTATGAGCAAAATGCGCTTTCTTACCTAGTCCACGAACTTATTGACCGGCCCTCATATAAGTCGTTTAAGTCACAAAAGTGATGGAAGGTAAGTATGTTTAGAAAACTGTGTGATACTGAGAAACGTTTTATCACGAACGACTTAAATCATCAATCTTGGAGCTGAATTTCAAGATAAATACTGCCATTGTATTGAAAACTAAACAGATCGAGACTCTCTCGTTTTATGTTGGAGAATAGATCTTTAACAGTTTCAGTGCGCGGTATAGTACAACCTCCTGAAGCCCAACCGTTGATCTGTTCCACAGAGTATCCATCTGTGTTATATCCACAAAGAGTGCAGCAGGTATGAGGTTTGAATGTTCCATTTTCCAAGTCCTTCTTTTCACTACTTGGCTTATTCCATATGTTGGAATAGTTATCACTATAAATATAATTAGTCGGCTTCAAGAGATAAACATGATCATTGGCTCGATGAATCTGATTTATGACGCTGATTTTAATTGATTTTTTGGGTGGCCACTCTAGAAAATGATCATACTGACCAACAAGGGGTAGAATGTTGAATTGAAAACTGCTGGAGTCATGTTGGACCACTAAAGTAGCACAGCATTGAAGGCGATATCCAACAGGTCCTGTGTAAAAAGAGGCACTTCGCCAGTGTCTATTATTACTGGCGTCACTTAAATGAAAGATATGGCTAAAAGATGCATTTATTTCGGTTTTGTTGGGTTCATTGGTAGCAATATGTTTCATTTCATTTATAATATTCAATAAGTTTGGGTCTTCAATTTTGAGTTCTTGTGTTCTTTTGGATAATTGGCTCACTAAATTGTTCATGATTGTTTTTTCAAATTTGGTAAAACGTCGTTTGGTTATTAGGTAGCTCTTATTCCAGGAACTTAATAAAATGATATTTTGTCTCAGCGAACAAAACAGTTCACTGTTAGAAAATGCTGTAGTTGTAAAATGAGCCAGTTTTTCTTACATAACAACTTAGATAAACAGCATAAAATGTAATGTATGTTGTGTCAAAGTCTCTTAGTGCTATTTAAACTAGATGCTTGGACAACATGTAAATCAGGAGCCCATTCTATGTAGTGTAAATATTTTATTATTAGCTTTAAAAAGATACTTTTTGTATAAGGTTATTGAATTAATTATGCAGTGGTTGGTGGGTGCGGAGTACTTTAATATGGTTAGATGACTAGTTGTTGTCCACATATATCCTACTTTGTTTTCTAACGATGTGAATTATTATGTATAGTAGATAGTAGCACAAAATGCTGTATTTTTTAAAGCGGAAGTGGTGACATATTTAAGTCTTTTGTCATTTGCTAGAGTAGGTATCGATGTGGATATTTGTTTGGTCTCCTAATTTTAAATTAAGAACTCATCCTATAAAATAGAAATAACCCACAAGTAAAATGTGGTAAAATGTGACTGCCCGATATGCATGGTGAAATATTCACAACCCGAAACTTTCAGTCAATATCACTGCGAGCAACATCATTCGCATCAATCTTGGAGTTGAATTTCAAGATAAATGCTGCCATTGTACTGAAAACCAAACAGATCAAGGCAACCTCGTTTCACACTAAAGAACACATCCTCAACCATTTCACTGTTGGCGATCACGGCTCCACAACCCCAACCGTTGATAGTTTTGGCGCTGTGTCCAGTTGCATTATAGCCACAAAGGGAACAGTAGTTGACTGCATTGTAAGAACCATTCCCCAATTCTGACGGCGTATTCTTGGGTTTATTCCAAGTCTCGGAATCTTTAGTCGGTTTCAGAAAATAGACATGATCATTGGCTCGCTCTATCTGATTTACGATGCTGATTTTGATGGTCTTGTTGAACGGCCACTGGAGGAAGTGATCATTGCGGCCAACAAGGGGTAGAATGTTGAATTGAAGGCGGCTGATATTGTCTTCTGTCACCATTAAAGTACAGCACTGCATGTGATAACCGATATGGCCCGTGTAGAATGCAGCACTCCTCGAGTGTCTAGTGATATTGGTGTCGATCAAATGGAAAAGATGGATTGTGTGTTTCAGGAGGTGAGGTGGTGAATTGATGATGCCCACCATTGTTGAGTTTACTAATTCTTTGCTCTCATTTTGGCTGTTTTGTTCTTCTTCTATTGATGTTTTGGTCTCCCTTGCGGCCTCCGTCTGGTTGATAAGTTTCATGATGTCCAATAGCTGTGGGTCGTCGATGTTGAGTTCTTTGATTCTTTTGTCTAACTGATTTACTAGATTGTTCATGATTGTTTTACTTGTCAGAAAAGAATTGTAAACTTGTTGAACACTTGGGTTTTGTTTCAGTAGGTATTACGTAGTTCAAATGTAATTGAATTTTGTTTTTAATCTGGACATTGCTTGTATTAGTAGGTTAGGTAAACAGACAAAAGGGTTCAATCTACGTGTATTCAATCGAACTTTGAAAAAAAGTTCAATTAATGTTTTTACAGTAGAAACATTGGACTTTAAGTACGAGGATTAGGTGTAATCCAATGAATGAGAAGTTTTAAAATTAGTTGCAGTTTTGAAGTTCTGATCAAATTCCAAATGTGAAATTGTTCATTTATTCTGATACCATTAGACAGTTAGGTAAAATGACTAGAATATAAGTGTTCGGTAAAAAAAATAATGTAAAAACTCTACAACGATCTTTACATACAGGAAAAGAAACATTTCAATATCTGTACGTTTTTATGCAAGCATTTTATCAAAATTACGCGTATTTGGAATTTTATCTATAATCAAGGAGAAAAATGAACAGGAGGAAGGTTTTTTTCTTACGATCATGACTGGTTTCGTAAAATCACTTTACAGCATCAGACACTTTAAATTTGTTATGTTTACTTTAATTACATGAAATTAAAACAACAAAAATAAAGCAAATAATAAATTTAACAGAAAGAAATAACAGAAAGTTAATTAAACACCTTCAGAAAATAACTAGTTCCACAGTTCAACAACGATCTATTCAAAGAGAGATTAATTTTTATAGATAAATTAAACCTATGACTATCACTGTCAATAATCTTACATTGTTCGAAACGTTGAGCACCACTTCACACTTTCCACAATTGTCAGCTATTTTGCCCAATGTAGGAGCAGTCTTTGAATAGATCGTTGTTGAACTGTGGATCTAGTTATTTTGTGCAATTTTTAACGATTTTTTGTTCGTGGAAATATATTTTTGTTTCATTTTCATCACTGAAATGAGTGACGAAATATTTCACTCACTAGTTTTAGTTGTAAAATGAGAGCAACGAAAAATAGTTTTCATACAAATCAGAAATGTATTTAGCAAAAAAACACTCAGCATAATATGTGGAAAATATTTGATATTGCAGTTTACAAATGAACATTTGCAAATGTGCTAGCTTCCCCGTTTCATCTTATATTCTCTAAACGCCAGATGATAATGAACAGGAATCAAATGAATCATAATCAAGCAGAGCTTTGAGATCCGTGTTGCGTAAGCTTAATCGATTTACTTTTAACGTGAGTAACTATTTCAGAAGTAGTGATGAAATGAACACAATTTCTATCATTATAGAATTATGTTCTTTTTCTGGAGAGCACTCAAAACCGGTAAAAAATTGCAAAAAGCACATACATATGCACTCTTGTGATCTACTGACAGCTTTTCACTACTTGTGATTTATTTTTCACTAGGCGAAAAACTGAATGGTCACCCGTGGCATAATGTACTATTCTGGAGGTGTTTAATTAAATTTCTGTTATTTCTTTCTGTTTAATTATTATTGTAATTTATTATGTACTTTATTGTTGTTGTTTTAATTTCACGTAATTAAAGTAAACATAACAAATTTAAAGTCTGAAGCTGTAAAGTGATTTTACAAAACCAGTCATGATCGTATGAATAAAAACCTTCCTCCTGTTCAATTTTCTTCTTAAACTACAATTTTCCTATCTATTATTATCACTTGCTACTTACTAGTAGTAAAATTAAATCACTTTATTCAACCAATTTCTGTCTAGTTCTTGCTGCCAGCCTATAAATTTCATAATGAACAACTCCGTTTAGTCCAAATGAATTTTTGAAATTTAAACTTCTTTTTTAAACGCAAGTTATCTTTGTGTTGTGTTGTGTTCTAGACGCAACCCCAACATGGGCAATGCAGAACTGCTGGCCCATCTGCCCAGAAACATGGAGCACCGAGCTGTCTACCGTCTGCCCGCATACCCCATGGGACCCTCTCTCTACCGAGTGTTTGGTCATGAAGACAAAGTGGAGCAATATCATCATCGTACGATTGCACAGAGGACTGTCAGAGGTAGGTGGTTGTGGAGGGAGGGCTACTGAGGACATCAACCTGTTGTGTTTAGGGGCTCAAAACTCCACCTTGTATCTTCCCAATGTCGAACAGATTTGATGCAGGATTGTACCTTGTGACAATTCATTGATAGAAATATTTTTTCTGACGAATCCATATTTATAAATATCGATAAGTAGATATGAAAATGCTAAGCTGGTCTTTAGGACTTGACAGATTGAGAAATGAAACGGTGAGGGAGAGGATGACTTGGAGAATTGACAGGAAAATGGAGAGAGGTGAGGCTCCGGTGGTTTGGTCATGTGGTGAGGAGAGAGGCGGACTATGTGGGCAGAAGAGTCAGAAAGATGAAGGTGGGAAGGGGAGGCGTGGAAGATCCAAAAAGAAATGGGAAGACTGCATCCGGGAAGATATTGAGAAAGAGGGAGTCCGAGAGGATGATGCAATGGACCCCAAGAAGTGGAGGAAAATGATCCGCAACAGCGACCTCACATAAATGTGGGAAAAGCCAGAAGAAGAAGAAGAAGAAGAAATGTCAAACTATCAATAATGTCAATATCGATTTGTTATAAAAATGGATTTATGTTGCTGTTCCAAACTAACGCGAACGTTGTTAACAATCCAAATTTTACTTTTTGGACTTACTGATTTTTTAGCCGGACCGATGAGGTCATTCGATTTCCGGAGGTGCTTCATACCACAACTGTTGATCGTCATTTTGGGACCAATAATATCAAACATATTGTGAACTTCCAGCCGATAATTCACTATTCTGGCTGGTCTAGATGTTATAAAAGCGCAACTATTGAGACATTGACATCTCAGGAGGAAAGTTTGTAAACGTTATGTTGACAAGCAATTCCAGATGTTTATGATTATATGAATTGAGTATCTCACTTTGTTCTTGCATATTTATTGATTTTTAACTTTACAGAACACAATTTAAAGTCATAGTAAGCACTATAAAACGATACAGATTTGAAATAAGGGCTATTTTTGTTATGTGTAATAGTTCCAATAAATAATTGGGATTGTTTACATAACTTTCTCGTATGGGGTGAGGGGAAAAATACCGACGTTTTTATAAAAAAAACCTTACATAAATCTACACATTTATTTGGTACAAAAGGTACCTTTGATAGATTATTCAGAATATTCATTTTTCAAGAAAAAAATGGAGGCACATATTGGTGGTCATTTTTTTGGAAAAAATATTTATTAAATTGTGTTACTGAGTGAACCTGCCCATCAAATTGGAATTTAATTCAAACATACTTTATTTTTTTACCTGATGACATCATCGGCACTTTAGCTCGGCCCCCATATGGACTTTTTTCAAAGAAAAGTTTTCTCAATGAATTTTTACAGGTACCTTATGTGCCAAATAAATGTCTAGATTTTAGTACTTTTTTACCAAATGACTTACTTATAATATATAAAAAACGTATTTCCCCCCTAGAAATGTGCTAAATCTTATTTAGTCACTGATTCAGATAGATATAAAGTATTTATGATGTTTTTATGTAAAACATTTTCTCTTAGTTCTGATTGGCTCTTAGCAGATGGTCCTAAGCAGAAGAGAAAATGATGTTTTTAATGTTTAATATGTTGCTTGATGACTTAATAAAATGACTAATTCATTATTAAATTAGCAAAAATACATTTCTACAATCTCTAATTTATTTCTAAAATGGTAGTAATACCCATAATATTTAAATCAATCAAAATGCTAGTGACATTTGCAGACAAATCTCTTGTGTTGTTTAACCCTTTGTTTACCGGGGGTCCAATGCACCCCAATTCAAACGTAGGGTCTACAAATTGACACTGATCAGAATTCTGAGCTGAGTTCAATGGATTAAAATTATGTCCATTGTTTTCTGCTTCCAGAACAGGAAAATGTGATCTATGGTAATGCATGTATTTAAAATACAACGCCACTTATTTAAGAAACGAAGGGGTCCAGTGGATCTCTATCCCCCCCCCCCAGTAAGCGAAGGGTTAACCCTAGGGCCCTTTGTTCCTGAGTATTATTTTTCCAACTGCAAATACGTTTCGTTATTGAGCTCAAATTTGACATATGCGATACTTTGCCGTCTTTTTCGACTAGCCCTTACGGCATTTTGACTAAACCTGAGCTGGCAATTGTTGGAGCGAACAATTTTCCAACCCCAACACCTGAATTTTCCTTACTCTATGGACATTCTTATTGATTAAAGTTCAAACAAAGTTTTGTGCGTATTTCAATTATTTTATGATGTGTGCTAACACACTTTTGCCATTTTTGGCTAATTATAATTATAGACTTAAGGGAATTTGATTATAATTGCATATATTATTAATTAGATTACGTACGTAAAACGTGGATAATGCTAAGCGGAGAAAAAAATGTACCTACCGCTATTTTCGACTTAGTGTCAATTTTTAATAATTGAGAACGAACTCTTGAGAGGCACGTGGGTGAATCTCATTAAAATTGTCAGAATTGAAAATTGAGATAAATTGTCAGCAGAGGCGTGTTTGAAGGCGACATAGTTTTCAGAATGTTTTTAAAAACTTTTGTTTGACTAAAAAATAGTGGAATAAAATACTGACTTGTCTATCTGCATTAAGGTTGCTGCTGTTTGTCATGTAAAAATAAGTTTGTATTCCTTTGACTAAAAATCCAATTTATTCAGCTTTTTCTCATTTCTGTAGCTAAGTCAATGGAAATCAATTAATTTGATTTAAAATTACAACTACATTTCTAAGTAATCAGTTGACTTGAAAATGAAATTCGTACGCGAGAGAAACCTTAGAAAATAATTCTATTAATCGTTAGCTTTTGTTGTATTAAATTTATATGCCATTGTTTCTTCTGCACACAGTACCTACCTAAATTGAAAAAAAAGCTTTGGAACAGGTATTTAAAAAAACGAATCAATAAAATGAGGTTTTAGTCCTAGAGCTAGATATAGTTTAGTCAAACTTTAGAGAGGAAAAGGTCTGAATTACCTATAAGGTGGTTACTATTTAAAAAATATTACTCTTAAGTTACACAGAGGGCACAAGAAAGTTCTGGGATTACTCAAAGTGGCCAATCAGTGTATTATTCCTCTGCTGAAAAATATCCGTGAACAAATTTGCTTCGATTTACTTCAAAATTTATATTACATATTTCTATTGATGTTACGGGTGTTTTTTTTAATGACGTGGTTCATCTAATCCAGCCATTATTAATATTATTTTAGTAATTCACTACTTGTTTAAACATTTCAGTCCCAAGAAGACCCCAGTGGTTTCATAAGAGCCTAAAAACGCACAAATCTTAATTGTGATATTTTCTTTATGTCAGAATTTGTCTATAATTGTACAAAAAATACGTCACGGCCCCCAAAATTTCCTTGCTATAAAGCGGCGGTTAGAGTATCGATTAAACTTAACATTCTGTTGCCAATAGTACAATAGTAGATGACTAAAATCTCTGGCTTAATCAGGAGCTGCTAAAAAAATCCAAAAACGCATTTAGCACCATCTAGTGAGAGCTGACAAGTATCCATCTATTAAAAAAACGTACAAACTTTCCCACGTGCGTTTTAATGATTTACGAAATTATTGGCAAGTTTTTTTTAAAGTATTTCGGAAATTTTCAAAACACACGTGATAAATTCTGTGTATTCTTTACTGGGGCCAAATGATTTCACTTATTTGAATGAGCTACTAGTTGATATTTAGAATTTTTAATTTTTGGAGAATTTTGGAGAATAACCTTGGCAACCGGTCGGTGTAATTGTGCCAGTTTCTCCGACAAAGACGCACAGAATGTTCTACCCGAATTCTTGCAATGCACAGCTCATAGGGTTGTCAGCTAAATCGTTTCCAAAAGAGTCGAGAAAAGTCGTTGGCGATCATCAGATTTATCCCAAGGCCTACTTTCCATGGATGGCTTGGGTTACAATTTGGTACACACAGGTACCTTGGAAAGATTCAGTGACAATTTTTGAAAAAGTCAATAAGGGGGCAGAGCTAGGAGCTGATGACGTCATCAGAACTAAAGATTAAAGTTTATTCTATTGACTTCAAATTTGGTTTGTAGGAATTTAGTAACACAAATCCATGAATACTTTTAGATAAAAAATTTGAAGTCAATAAAACAAACTTAAAATTTTCAATCTGGTGACGTCATCAGCCCTTAGCTCGACCTCATATTGATTTTAAAAAATGTCAATGAATCTTTCTAAGATGCTTGTGTACCAAATTTTAACTCCAAACATCCACGGGAAATAGGCTTACAGATAAAGCTGTTGTTTACTGCCAAAGTCTTTTCTGGAATTTTTTGAACAAAACTTATCTGACAACCCTATAAACACCCAGATTATATCAGCAGAAAACGATAGACGACAAAACCAAATTGAACAAAATTTGTGCATCTATTGATGAGATCAGACAACACTAATCGCTGGAAAGGCAGCTATTATTCACAGTATATATTTTTCTTCAAAATTGGTCAAGCTGCCTTTTGGAATTTAAAGAGTCACATAAAATTTCACTTTCGTCGAATATTAACTGTAATTTTACAATTTTGTCTTCTCGTTTCACTGTTTATTATGCAGGTACTTTCCTAATTCTATTTTGTTTTCTAATGATGAAAAATATTAGTCTCTAAACTAGTCAATTTAAAGCCGGATAAACAAATTACGTTCTGTACCTAAGAAGGCCGCAACTATTAGGTCGATGTTGGTTTTAGAATTTAGCAATATTTTTTTATTCTTCCCTAATGAATGTAGTTATGCCGTTGCAGTTTAGTTTATTATCATCTCAATTGTGTACCGATTAATTTAACATATTCGATAAGGTCAACGTTTTAAAAGAATGTACAAGAGGTTGCGTAGAAAATGCTGTGCTTCTTTGTGGGAGAAGTTGGCCTAAATAACCCGACCTGATGCCAAGGTATCTATCTACTTGAATTGTCTGCAAAGTAACTTCCCATCCAAGCAACCGAGACATAGGAACTTCTGGTGGCTACACACTGCACTAGCAACCTTGTCTTGTCCGGTGGTTCAAGCTACACAGCCTTGAGATGCACTTGTAGTCAATAGGCCCCAACTTCCGGCCTTTTGTGTTCTCTTCTGCGTCAATGATTAGTTGAGTTGAGTTCAGTTTTCAGTCAATAACGTTTTCTTAGACATTGTCCCGTCTTTAATTTGAATGTGTGTTTTGAATACGCTGGATAGCTTAATTGACAGACAGGTAGCTTTCTTGTGCTGGAGGGGGGCATCTACCGGTTTTGGTTCTTAGAGAAGAACTGTACGTAGCAAAAGTAGTATAAGTTTAAAAGATTTGGTGTTAGTAGATAGATAAACTTAATGTAGTCAGTCACATTACGTGATAATGTGGTGTTAACAGAGACGTCGTGAATGCTGTTAATAGATATATTACGTCATAATTTGTTGTAAATAGATAGATTACGTCATAATTTGATCAAAATATCAGGAGAAGGGGTGGCTAAGCTCAACAGTATGATTTGGTAGGTCCAAAATTTCCTATTAACAATTGGGATATAAAATAGTAAGACACGAGCTGTATAGATAAAGGTCATCAAAGTTTAACGACCTGAATGAAATGTGAAAATCTTAAAAAATTCTGTTTGTAAGCAGAAGAAGAGACATGTGGCTGCCGATTGTGGGAAGATAATATTGACAATCAGTCATTACAGCAGTACAGTAGGCAAGGTCATGAAATTTGTGGGCTTTGAACAGTTTGAAGCACATGTTACTAATCTGTTTAAAATGTTGCAGTAGGTATATTGTTCACTGAAAAAGTATCCATATCGATTGGTTAGTGATACCTTAGGCAACCAGCATCATAGAAATTTGCCAAACATTTTGACTTCTGGCTATACAATTGGTGTAGATAATCGAACATCAGATTTCTATGACACAAATAAGACTTTTCGGTTTTTATATGAATTTTCTGAATACAAGGGGCCTCTCACAGTTTTGTATTTGGCAATTCATAAGTTGATTTAAATTTTGATGACGAAAATGATATTTAATATCTATGCTTGTAACTAAAATATAAATGTTGCGTCCTCATTTACAATTATTTTTCAATTGTTTCGTTTACAAACTGATATGTATTTGATTAGCTATGTTAAATTAAGATTTTTTCGTGTTTTTTTTTTAGTTAATCATAGAGATATAAATAGAACATTTAGTGTTTAAAGAGAAAAATTCAGATTGCTAGGACAACTTTTTCGAACATGCAAAATATTTTTAAAGATAAACAACTCAAAATTACTACTAAACTGAAAGTTGTTTGCTGTTACATTATCTCTTCCCTATTATACGCATCCGAAACCTGGACAATGTCATCAGAAATGGAAAAAAGGATTGAA